>RHLP01000892.1:0-41629 GCA_003719405.1 Aspergillus incahuasiensis
CTAAACAATTACACACTGAGGTTGCAGAACACCTCTAATAGTTGCGCTTGATTGGCGAAATAAGTGGCCCTGGGATGCAATTTTGTTGATAGAATAACCCTCAAATTTAGTGCAGCATGGATGAGGCCGCCACACAACTACCTTTGTTACTGTTAATTCTGTTGACCAGGCAAGTAGTGGCGCCCTCGTGTACTTAACCTGGCGGTGCGGTTGAGGGGGTAATATATTCCTAATTCCTGACGATCACAAGATGCTATGGAATAGGGCTGGCCAGGGCTTATCATTGTTCTGAATCGTATCCAGCACCCCCAGAATGTTCCAACATGCACATTATTTACCGATTCGACGGTCGGGCTACGGCATGCCGAGTCGATTTCGGCAAGAACCCGGCCGAATCAGATTTACTCCGTATTATTTCCAGGCCCGATGCCCGTGCTACTGCTATAGTGGTACGAACTCCTCCTAGGTGCTTAGTAGGTAGGTAGGTAACGCGAACGCGATGGATGCGAATACTACGGATGCTTAACTGGACCCCTACTGTTTCATGATGCGACGTCTCATATCTACCTACGGATACCTTGGGCACCACCTGTCAAGTAATGTCGCGCATGCTCGATGCGGAAGTGAAGGTGCGATGCAGGAGAGGTGCCCAGGTGCCTATACGTACGCGCAGGCGGGGGGGTCTAGGATCCATGATCCTATCCCGACCTTGTAATGTGCAACAATTTGCGCCTAGTTGGTGAGATGGAACTTGTCGGGCAACTGCCCACCCGCTGCGGTACTACTGGGGCCTGCGATAATGAAGTTGTCGAGTGGATGGCCACGACTTACTACTACTACTCCGTAGACTATTATGGGCATTTACTTTTAGCACGGGGAAGCACCGAGTACGAGATACGGCGTCGGAATGTCTGCACGGACGCCATTGTTCGCGTGAGTGGACAGCGTCTGTCACCGTGGACTGTCGGGTGGGCACCCGTGGCGTCCCGGCACCGAGACGAGACCTACGGTACTACTACTCCGTAGAGGCGGGACTCGGGATTTGTGTCGTAGCAAGATGAAACCGGGGTGGTGCCAGATCCCGAACCCAAAGCAAGCCAGCGCTGAGAGGGAGTCTGCCAGTTTGCCAGGGTGTCCGATGCCCACGAGGCGAAACGAAACGAACATGCAGGCTAGGTAGACTGAGCAGTCTTGGCGTTCGTAAACACCACTGGGGCACCGTCCGTGGTGTTCTAAGGACGGTGAGGTTTCAAAGAAAGACACGATACGCATCTACGCAGTAAACACAGCGTGTTACGTACCAGATTACCGGTAGATCCAGCTCTGTAAGAGTACCTTACTTTTTGTCAGTAGACCACTCTAGGTCTAAAATAAAGCTTATCGGAAAACAAGGGTTTGTGGAATTCCGAGCAATTCCGAGATTCCGGGGTCCCTCGAGAAGGCGAGTTGTCTTAAAGGGAAAAAAGTGGGATGATGTGGAACTTGAAGCCGCAAAAGGTCATCCACTATCCGTATTCCGTACTAGCAGGGCAGTACGGAGTACCTACAGTTGTCAGTACCTACTGCCGACCTACCTAGGTAGAGTACTATGGGTGAAGAAGCCTCAAGGGGCCAGGGAAAGTACGGAGTAAAATTGAGCTATAGCCCGAACATTGGGCTCATCGGAGGCGTTTACTATCCAAGTAAGTAAAAGTCCGTAGCGCTATCCCCCCGTAACTAAATATACTCTTGAATGAAGCTCATCATACCAAGGCTGGGACCATACTCCGGATCATTCCAATTCTTCAGCCAGCGCCGGAGGAATTGCCGCAAGTGGGCATCGGAAAAGAGCCGATCGAACGGTGGGGCAGATGAGCACATTTAACTTCTCATCCACTGCACATCCTCTTGGTCTGATCTTGCTCACACGGTGATCTAGATAGATTAAGGGCACTCATGGCTTGAGTGGATGTTTCATTAATGCGCTCGGAAAGGCCTTCCAGATGTGGATGGCGTCGTGCAGAGAATGGGATACAGTATAGTCTCCTCAAGGGCTCCAGCCAGGCGAGCCCTAATCCGCTCTCGGCGTTAGCGGGGCCGCCTCAGGCACCATTAGAGTTTCCCAGCGACAACGGCGGAGGTCTTCAGTCTAGGGGGCCACGATGGTAACAGTCCGAAGATGTGATCAATGTGCATTGGGTCTGCCCCACTACTGTCAAGTACAGCGTGATATCTGCGCATCCTACTGTATAAGGACGAAGGCGTACCCTGAGACGTCCGGTGCTGCACGATCGCAACAACTGCCTAATCAGGCAGCCAGGGAGGCAGATCGTGGATGGCGACAGGGGGTCTGGTGTTCCAGGCGCCGCGATTCCAGTGATGAGGTAGTCTCCACACCGTATCGCCCATACATTGGCTGCTGGATTTTAGCTGCCCAGGCTGGACATTATGTCCGAGTCGACCGGCACTATTGAGGTGCAGTAGGATAGCCGAGTACGAAAATCTGTATACTGCAGACAGAAGAGACAAAGAAGAATCTCGGACCACACCACATGGTGCCCAAGCCAGTCGCCCAAGGGCTCGCTCGATCTATCCAATCCCACCGATTCCAAATCACGGCTCCCTCACCGAAAGAAGGGCCCAGGCCAACCAGCGGCTCATGAGATTCGAGCTGGCCGGGCGGATCGCCGAGGATCGCTTTGGCGTGAAAATCTGGGAGATTGGATTCGGCGGTGATCCATCTCAAACAGATTACCAGCCAGACAGACAGTAGACTAGACCCCTGGCCCTATCCCGAATCGCGACTGGAAGATGCTGAGACCCCGCTCTGGTGTCCAGGCTAGCTGGCACTGGCAGGTGGCTCCGAGTCGCGGGCCCTTGTTGCGGCCTTTGTTCGCAGATCATGGGCCTTGTCCTTGTTCGCGGTTAGCAAAACCCGGTCTCAGACCCGATCCTCTGGCAGCTGCCCCGCAAACAGCAATGCAGTGAGTGGGCACTGTTAAATTGGCAGGCACGTCTTTTGCCCTTATCTGGCTGATCCGGCGGCCGCCAATCTCCCCTCGCCGCCGCATTGGGTATGTCGCCCTGGGGGTATAGGGCATAGCTTCGGGACTTATTCCACTTTGACTCTGGCCTGCTGGGTCCGGTTTTGCTTCTTTTTGACGTCAACTTTATATAATCTGGTTGTTGTCCACTTGGAAGATCAAAGTTGAAGACTTGTTTATCGTTGATACCCTTTGATACCCTTCTACACGCCAATAGTCAAAATCATCAACCCCGCTGCACTGCAACTGCAACGGAATATGTCTACCATGGCTATACCCTCGATGCACGAACCGGACTACCGCATCTCGTCCCATTACCCTATCCATCAAGACCCAGTATACCGGCAAGCACCCTACACACCCCCGCCTCCACCGTATTATGCGATACCCGACGTCGGATGCAACCCAGGTACGCCCGAATCCTCTTTCTATTCTCCATGAATTACCAACCGTGAAATACCCTACTAACAGCGCAAAGCCGCCGCCTTCACCCCATACTTCCCCCAGTCCCCCCTCTACAGCCCGCCGTCAATATACCGCACACACAACGAATACGACGGCTTCGTGCACGGCGTCATCAACGATGTCCTCATCCGCGTCGACGACGGCTACACCTATAAACAACATCCCTTCTCGGAGGGGTTATACGATGCAAAAGTCCTCCCCTCGCAGCCGCACCTCCATCCGCACCACCACCAGCATCAACATCATCATCACGAGCCCCAGCACAACCACCACTACACAGCCCCATCCCCGAAATCTCTACCCCAACCCCAACCACAGCCCGAGCAAAACCTCATGTGGGGATCCGACGCCTCCTTCGGCCCAAACGGCTTCCACCCAGACCCCGCGTCCTCCCCGGAAGTCAAAGCCGAGCAGGAGCTCGCGCCGCTGTACGGGCTCCATGAAGTCCCAGCTTCAGCTCCAGCCTCCCAAGCACCAACGCCAACAAGCTCGAGGTCACCACTGCAAACGCCGAAACTAAAATCCCAGCCCGAGCCAAATCCCGGCACCGAGTTCGACCTCGAGACAAACACCCCAACCCTCCTCAAGACCACCAAGATAAAGACCCCCCTCCCCTCCGACAACCCCGCCGCATCCGAAATCCCAGAAGACCTCCTCGCGCAATCCCCGGAACTCGCCGAGCTCACGCGCGGCGCGCCGCACAAGATCACAGGCAAGAAGCGCCGCCGCCTGCTGCACATCATCGCGGAGCGCAACAGGCGCCTGCACCAGAATAAGATGTATGAGGAGCTGTATGCGATGGTGCCCGGGCTGGAGAATAGCTCGCGGTCGACGAAGCGCGAGGTCCTGTTCCGCACGGCGGACTTTCTGGATGATCTTCTCGAGGAGAATCGCAGGCTCAAGAGGCAGTTGGGCGGGTTGGCGGGGCCGGTCCCGGGGAGTATAGGGACCCTGGATCAGGGGTATCTGATTGGGTAGCTGCCGATGGGCTGTGCCCGGTAGGGTAGACAAAGACAGGACAGGGGTGGGATGGGATAGTCAGGGTCATGAGAGTACGATGAGATGTCGATGGGCTGTTCATACCCTTTTCTTTTCATTTGTCTTGCTGCTTTTTCCAAGGTTTTTGATTCGCTTCGCTTCATGGGCTGGTCCACTGTGATTGTGTTTTACTTGCCTTTTCTTTCCTTTGTACTATCATGAGCGAGAGATACCACATACCATACATACTATACCATACCACATACCATACATACTATACCATACCACAATACGATCACAAATAATGTCTATGCACGATCTGCAGACCCCATCTCCCCCGCCGTCTTCGTCTCCTGCCCCGGCTTGTTTCATCTCGCTTACCTCCTAATTCTATAGGTCCATCGCCCGCCAGTGAAGTACATATACTTACCTACCTAAGAACAGCAACTCCCAATCCAAAGACCCCCCTCCATCTAGCCCGACGATGCAGATAAACAGCGGAACGCCGTTACAGCAGAACCCGTGATGGATGAGTGTCCCAGCCTAGCTGCCCGCAAGCGTCCATAGCAGTGCCGTCTCACCCCAGTTCCTATCGGCTTGGAAGCGTGATCGACATTCCAACCTACCTACAGGAGCCATGTACGTCAACCCGCCTGTCCCGTCCGCCCTCGCCCTCGTAGCCCAGCCCGTCCCCCCTCCGCTACCCATCCAATCCCATCAATAGACCGGATCTAGTGTATCAAGTCATCCAGCCAAGCCAACGCCTGGGCTGCAGGTGCGGGCGAGCAACAATGAACTCTTGCCAGCCGCGCCCGCTTTATACAAACGATCGGATCGGACGCGCTCGGCTGATCTGACACACCAGGGAAGGCTTTCCATTCTACAGAGCATAAAGTAAACAGACCCACGTTTGTGGTTGTGGTTGTGGCTAATAGTACACAGAAACTACTGCACCGGAACCTTGTCAGAGATATATAAATGGACGATACTGTACTTGAACGGCGCATCTTTCACAATCAGACAAACTTCATTACGCGAGTTACTAGGTAGGTAGTCAACTCGCCTCCTCAACTGAGGTCTTCTCACATACCTACTCCCCGCGTCCTGACCCTACCTACCTCTGCCGTGATTTCGCGGAAGGATCGCCGCACGGCACGGAAACACACACCCAGACGGGATCCTTCAACGCAGGTATCTGTCTGACATCGAAGCTCTCTTTGTCTGCGAGGCCAATTGTGGCTGCTTACGCTACCACTAGCCTATCCGAACCGTACCCCGGCCCCCAGATCAGATCACATGTGTGCGGACGCAGATGCAGATGGAGACGCAGTTGCAAGATGGCAGGTGATACATAGGCTATATATATGGTAGTTTTGCCATTCGGGAACGGGCTGGAAGGTTGGACGCGAGGCACGGCTCACTTGTACACACTAGACACTGATCAATGCCCGCTGATTCGATGCAGTGGTGTGGCTGGCTGGCGGTTTAATGCAGAAGTAGGTGGAGGAGGAGGAGACTGGCTGATTAGCTGTCCAAGTACCTCTCAGAGGTAGGTAGGGTAGGTACAACCCAAGTCTGGGGTTGACGGGTACCATCCGAGCGAGCCGTGCAAGGGACTACATCGCTGGAGAGTAGGTTACTCCATAAGGAAAGAGGTTTACGGAATTCGGATCCAAACCTATCCGAATAACTGGCATGTCCGGATCAAGTCAGGTTGAAATTGGGTATGAACGATCAAAGAACATCATGCATTAATTCCGGTTGCTTCACTCAAACATCGCGACGTTAGCAGGGATGACTTGACTGGTCCGTGCAATACGGACTGGAGCCACGGGCGGCGCAAATGCACGAGCCGTGGCACGGGACCGATCCCGAGGAAGAGAGCGCGGGCGACGGGACCCGTTCCCTCGGGATGGTGAGGTGGGATCACATCTGAAGGCCCTGGGGGTCAACCCGTGCTGGGCACTGGCAGATTAAAATGATGGACTACGGGTTGCCGACCGCTCACAGTTTCATCATTTCATCTCTGCTATATTTGGTCCAGAGGGATTCTTCATATAATCTCGTCTTGGTTGTTGATGACGGGAGGGGAGGGGGGTTTAAGCGAGCAGGGGTTGATAAAACAATTCAATGCCGCATAACCACCCTGGCCATGAAAAGCCTATAGAAGACACCACGTTCAAGATAGGGGGAGATGTTAACCCCCCATCTAATGCAGCCATAGTCTCTGGGAGAGGGCCAGTCCCAGCCATCAAAGAACAGTGGGCTGTTTCTGTATCAAGAAAGGCAATCAGTGATGTGGCAGGTGTGAAATGGATCATCAGGTATGGCTGCTAGAACCAGGGGGTTGATTCTTTTGTAGGGCTATGTGATGTTCTTCTTCTGAAACAAAACATTCATGCACTAGGTGTACTAACGCCCTGCTCTCGATAACATAGCAGAACTCCCATCAAGCCAGCAAAGAACAATCCCAAGAACTGGTCAGCATTGCCATTCCACAACAGTAATGCTCTGTTGGCAAGAGGAGCACACTAAATGCTGCTGAGTAGGTTGCACGACCAGTTTTCAAGGGAAAGGCTGGTAGGTTCACGAGGTACACCTATATATATACCGATCTTACCTTGTGTCCTAGCAAGTCGGTAAGAGAAATTAATAATATTTGCTCAACAATATTCATACTATTTACACAGGGACATGTAAGATTAAGCTTGTTCCTAGAGCTATGCTTACGTTTTATTTGGTGAGAAGCTAGAGCTGAAACATGCCAGCTAAAGCTGGATGGGCTCGGGACGGACCTGCAGGCGTATACGTACGCGTAATTCACAGCCCGGGTCTAGAGTCCAAGCTGTGAGTCGCGGCAGACAGTATGACGTGCGAAGTACCCCAGCAAGTCAATGTCAGCAGAAGTGACTCCTACCAGATTAGGAAAGAGCCTCAGGTCCCGGCCAGGCCCGACGTGGCGCAGTAACCAACTAACCGCGGAATTAACACCCTAAACCCCGCGCCCTTATTCCCTGTTGGAGTATATAGCTAGCAGCACTCCCCATTTTCGCATCATATTGGAAACCATCCTCGCACATACACCACCACCATGTCCCCAACCCCACCCCCAACCTGGTTCATCACGGGCGCCTCCTCAGGCCTCGGGCTCGACCTCGCCCTGCTCGCGCTGCACTCAGGCCACCGCGTGATCGGAACCGTGCGGAACACCTCCAAATCGCCGTCCGCGGTGAGCGCGATCCAAAACGCCGGCGGCCACGTCCTGGAGCTGGACGTCACAAACGCGCCCTCCATCCCAGCCATCGTCGACCAGGCAAACGCCCTCTCGGAGTCCGGCGGCATCGACATCCTCGTCAACAACGCGGGCTACTCGCTCCTCGGCGCCATCGAAGACATGACGGACAGCGAAGCTCACGCGCAGCTCGAAACAAACTTCTTCGGGCCCCTGCGTCTGATCCGCGCGTTCTTGCCGACGCTGCGCGCGCGCGGAACAGCAGCAGCCCCCGCAAGCGCAGGCGTGGGCCCGACGATCGTCAACGTTTCCAGCGTCGCTGGCCAAGACGCCCAGTCGACGTGCGGGCTCTACGCGGCATCGAAGTTCGCGCTGGAGGGGCTGTCTGAGGCGCTGGCGCGCGAGGTCGCGCCGTTCGGTGTATCCGTGCTCATCGTGGAGCCTGGCGCGTTCCGCACGAACTTCCTGTCCGCCGTGCAGAAGACGGAGGCGCCGCTCTCGGACCCGTACAGGGATGGGCCTGTTGATGTTGTACTAGGGAAATTTGAGGCTGCACGAGGACGGCAGAGAGGGGATCCGGCGAACGCTGTGAGGAGGGTGTTTGAGGTGGTGACGGGGACGGGCGAGGCGGGATACTTGAAGGGCAAGGTGTTGAGGCTGCCGCTGGGCCCGGATTGTGTGGAGAGGGTGGAGGCGAAGATTGAGCGGTTACAGGCGGATTATCAGGCTGCGAGGGGGGTTGCCCTGGGGACGGACTTTGATTAGGCACTAGCACTGGGGTTAGATGGATGGCTAGTACAGAGTGGCCCGGGGCTGCATCCTGGACTAGGCCTCGGACCTTGCGAAAAAAAGCTAAAGGCACTGGCTGAGCATACTGTGAGTTCGGTGCAGGGGATACTTAGGGTTGGTCCTCTAGATATGGATATGCATACACATACAACACTGCCTTCCTACACAGCTAGCTATGTACCCTAGAGCTCGAGATGCCCATGTAAACCAAGTCTCACTGGAACCGATAAGGCACTGGGGTGACTAATCTCCAGCACAGCTCCTCTGCTCCTAGGGCCGTCCGCAACTACTCTCCCGGGTAAGGTTGAGGGGGCTCCAGGGCTCTGGGCTGCTTCCACGGGTGACCCTATCAACCCTACCGAGGCGATTCATTTAATACTGGCGCGAAGCCATGTACTCGTTGTATCCGCCGTAGTTACCAGCTCCATAGCTACCAGCTCCATACCCGAGTTCCGCCCCAGAGGCATTCGCACTGACGCGACTCCCCCTGGAGTTGGCGAGGTGCACATCGAGCTCGTTTCCACCGAGCCTGGGGTTGGGTTCAAAAAAAGAAAGGCATGGTTAGCCTTGTCTGTTCTGTCCATCCATATACCGAGCCCGGGACTCAATCCGGAACCGAAAGAGACAATCTAGGAAGTCTGGCAGGACAAAACAAAAGACGCAGCGCGATTGCCGGGGGAAGGGGGGAAGGAAGAAAGGGGGGGTCTTCGGGTTAATGACTCACTCGACTTCATTCATGAGATTTATCGCAGCCTGCGCCTCCTTGGGGTCGGGAAACGTGGCGAAGGCGAATTCGCGGCTGCGGCCTGTGTCGCGGTCCTGCATTAGGGTCTCGACGGTTCTGTTAGCCTCTGGCACGCATATGTAAAGGGAATGAATAGTGGGCGATAGACGGCAGGGGTGGCGGACCACTTTCGACGGATGCAGTCCGTTTTGCAAAAGCTGGGTCTCCAGCTCTGCAGAGGTCATGCTGGATGGGAGGTGGCCGATGTAGACTTGGGTCATGGTGGCGCAGGATATGGGGTTGTTTGTTGTTTGTTGCTTGTTGCTTTTGTTAAGGCTGTGAGCTGTTGGAATTTGGAAATTGGAATTCGATGAGTGATCGGGACATAACTTGAGCTGGGCTGAGTTGAGTAGATATAACCACCATGGTTACACAGTGAAGTCATTCTAATATAGGTTGTACAATGAAGTCAACAAGCTTAGAGATGAAGTCATCCTGATATCTAGCCCTAGTCAAGCATCGATTGGCTGGACCTCCAGTTGACATTCGCCACATGCACTTTCCCGCAGAATAGGATGGACGATGCGGGTTCACAAATTCTACACACATCCGGACCAGGCAAGCCAATTTCCGTCCAACGCCGCGCATATGTAGTAATACGTTTCATTCCAACGACCAGCTTGAGCATCGCATCCCCGTTGGCATCTCAAACCAGATTCGGTGAGCCTGGGCGAAATGTCAAAACAGCCCCCTCAATCCAAGTATCCTGACCGGGGTCTGTGGCTGCTACAAGCACAGAAGAACGTCCATTTTGGTACGCCTAAGGATGTTTAGCTGCAGATCAGGACGCGGCAGAGGTCACCCAGCGCGGAATGGTACGAGTTGGTACTAATCACGCGTAGGTAGGGATAAGTCGAGGTCCCCTTCAGCCCAAGCGTCGGAAGAGAAGCCCTAGCTGGGTTGGTTTGATCGGACCTCCATTCAATATGGTCAACTCAGGGGCCTTAACAGAAGGCTACGGGCTTAGTCCTACAGCACTCTACCTATACAGATGCTGAAGCTTCACATAGCACTAGGCTGAGATATGAGCCATTGCGGTAGCCGCATGCACTATTAGATGGAAATGAGCAAGCCATCCATATGTTCGCACATGTAAGTCCTCAGGGTCGATGCTATCCACTCCCAAGCAGTTCCCTCTTGCTTAAACACCATCTCCACCGCGCCCCTGCCCAGCCCTAATCCGCGCATTAACAGCCCTCAACAACACATAAAGCCCCTCCAAACACGGAATATCCACCCCCAGTTCCCGTCCCCTCCTCACCGGAACACCAACAATAACCTCAATCTCCATCTCCCTCCCCGCCTCGCGATCCGCCTGCATGCTCGTCCTCAACACGCCCAGCCCCTGCGCCTTGGCAATCAAGCTATCCGCAAGCCCATCCTTAACCTCAACACCGCACGCCCGCGCCACAGCAATGACCTCGTCCATGAGCCTCCGCGTGTACGGGATCGCGTCGGGCGAGGACGCCAGCCAGGTATTCACGTCCTGGTCTGTGAGCGTCGTGATGCCGTTCCACGCGACGTTCCAGATGACTTTTTCCCAGCGGCGGGGTTGGATGGCGGCGTGGGTTGTGACGTGTGTTCCGCCGGTGGCGAGGAGGGTGGTGAATGCAGATAGGCGGGATTCTTCCAGTTTGGGATCGAGAGAGGCGTTGGGGAAGAGGCCCACTTCGGTGTGTTCGGAGCCTGTGTGCGTGATGACTCCGGGGGTGGGCTGTGAGGCCCCGACCCAGACCTGTGCGTACATATCAGTGCCAGAGCATCGGCATAGTAGGTTTGCGTAGTTAGAGGGGGAGGATAAGATGGGTGGGTAGATGGGATGGACATACAACACCTGAGATAATCGTAACCCCCTCCCAGCGCTCGCGGAACGGGTCCTCGTTGCCGACGCCGTTCTGCAGGATGACAACCGTGGTATTCTTCTCGTCGACGATAGGATCAAGTGGGAGTATCGCGCCGTAGGGATCTACGGCTTTGTGCGCGCAGACGATGAAGTCGAAGTGCGTGCCGGAGGCTTCGGAGGGGGAGCGGATTACTTCAAGTTACCGTTAGTATCGTGACATTGATATATAGGTGTTATTGATGGAGAGGAGAAGGGAGGGAAGGGGAGGGCATACCGTGATCCGGGCGGAAGGTATGCTGCCCGTGGTTCTTGCTGTTGATTGTGATTCCCTGCCATGGTTTTAGCGATGCGGTGTGCCGGCGTTTCTACCAATTAACCGGATAAGAGCTTGTACGTACATTCTTAACCACAGCATCGTAGTTTGAGCGCGCGACGACGGTTAGCCGCACGCGGTCACAGCGGCTTAGGATGAAGGCGTAGAAGGAGCCGATGCTATAGAGAGCAGTTAGTGAAGGTAGGCTGCTGGACAGCTGGATACATACGCTCCAAGGCCATAGAGGAGGACGTTGACTTGGTCCGGATCAACCATTGCGACGGATTGTTGCAAGACGCAAAATAGGAAATGAGGGGAAAGTGACGTTGAAGTCGAATTCAATGCGGGGGTGCTCGGAGAAGCCCCGAGATTGACATGAGACTCCAGATATTGGCTCGAACAGTGTCATGTATCGTTATGCACTACCAAGCTATGTCCAGCATAGGTAGTCGGGCTGCCGACGTCAGACAGGCCAGGACAGCCTTATCAAGGAGGCGCCCGGTCTGCACTGCGAGTGCCTACCTATCTGTGCCTTACTGCTTCGCCCAGCTAGCAGATAGCTACGAGGCCGAGCATTAACTACGCAATCTATCCTGGTTTGGCGTGAGACCGTTAGGTCAGTGCACGTCTACCAGTAGACCTTACAATGGCGCCTACATGTGAACAATGTCGCTCATGCGATCAATGGAATAGGGGTGGGGGTATGAGTGTGTATGCATGATGCTGATCGGGGGGTCCCAATATTGCGTCAGGTGAGAATCGTTTGATTGATGGGTTACGTTGGTGTCAAGAGTCCTGTACTATGGGAAGTACCTATGCGGCATGCGCGCGCCGCTTCTTGTGCGAGCGCTTAGCCTTGCACCGGCCCTGCCCCTTGGCCTTCTTCCCAGAGCCAGACGCAGCAGCAGTCTCCGTAGCCGCAGCAGCAGTAGCCTCAGATTCGGTGTCCGCGTCCGCGCCGGAGTCTTCCGCCGACACGTCCGCGACGGCCGTCTCAACCGCAGGGCTCGTCACGGCAGCCTGCGCAGCCTGCGTGGTCGAGGTTGAGGCCGAGCTCGAGCTGGCGCTGCTTCCGGAGCTCGCGCTCTGGTTGGACGACACGCCGGTATCAAACTCAGAGCTGCTCACACCCCCGGAGAAAGTCGCCGTGCTGCCATCGATGCTGCTGTACGCGGGCGTCAGGACCTTGCCCTTGTTGGGCGGGCCGTTGTAGTTGCCGGCGTTGCACTGGTCGTCGATGTTGGTGCACTTGTCCTGCCAGATCTGGCACACGCTGTTGCCCGTGGGGAGGTACGTGCCCCAGCACTCGGTGGACTGGTCCCAGCATTCCTTGGAGGACTGTACGACAACATGAGATTAGCTTTTGCAACGAAGAATGATAGAAAAGGCGCAGGGAAAAGAAAGGGGCAAAACTTACCGCCCAGCATCCATCCTCAGTCGTGTAGCTAGAGACCTCGTACGCGCACCAGTTGTCGCGGACCAGAATGCACCCCTCGGGCTCCAGGCCATCCTTCTGCGTCGCCTGCGTCCCCGCGAGCTTCGCGTCCGATGTTGTCGTCGTCGTGTTCGGCTCGTACACCGCAGGCCCAAAGCTCGGGTACGGCAGCTCCAGCGGCTCCGCGTAGATGTTATACGTAAGGCCCGGCGTGTCAAGGCTATACGTGCTCGCATCGATGGTGACGCCCTCGGGAATGGCGCCGCCCTCCGAGCCCTCAAGGAACAGCTGCGCACAGCCAACGTAGAACTGCGGGTCGGGCGGGGAATCCTGCGCAGCATGGAGCGCCAGCAGCTCCGTGCGGACGAGGTAGTCGCCGCCGCGCAGGCCCTCGGGGACCGTGACAGACAGGTAGCCGTTGTTGTCAATCAGCTTCTCGGTGCACCACTTGCTGTCGGACTCGTCGTAGTCCATCTCGTAGATCTTGAACCAGCCGTCGCCGGCGGCGTTGTCGTCGGCGGTCGCGTTCGCGACGGGCTTCATGTAGACGGCGCAGGGGCCCTTGTGCGAGATGTCGATCGACCCGGCCTTGCTGCCGTCGGCGTATTCGCGGAATTCGAAGGTCAGTGTTGAGGACTGGCTGGCGGCGCAGGTGCGGGTGGATGCGACTTCGCCGGAGTAGCCTGTACAAGAGAAATTGTTAGTACTCTGGGATAGAAGGGATGTATGGTGAGATAGAGGGGGGCTTACCGCAAGCCATGGCGTCGTTCGCCAGCGGCTCGATCGGGAAGGTGGCCTTGTCGGCGTCGCGGTTCATGCGGATGCAGACGCCGTCGCCTTGGTTCTCGCCGTCGACGAAGAGCGTTGTCATGATTGTGTGGCCGGCCACGAGGGGGAGGAGGCCGAGCCCCATTGCGTATGCGGAAGTGAAGCGCATTGTGTATGCAAAAAGCCTGTCAAAGGCTGGGAAGGAAGGAATGTATAGAAGAAGAATGCGACAAAAAAGTCAAGAAAGGAACGACTGTGAAGTGAAAATCAGACAGACAGACAACGCTTGCAGAGGAGAAAAAAGAGAGCGAGGCGAGGGGAAGCCCGGCACTTGGAGCTTTATGTATCTAGCCGCCGACTGGGCCAGGCTCCAGCGCAGCCCTATCTCAGATAGCTGCTCAAAGAGTAGACGAGTCAGAAGCAAGATTGCAAATGAACCCTGCAGGCACACCCCTCCTGCCAGTCCCCAAAGCAGGATAATGCGGTTTCAGGTTGAAAGAGCGCCAATCAATCGATCTGGATGCCGAGATTGTTTCAGGGCGCAGGGCCCTCGTGGTCCACTTTGAAATCTCCGGTGGACTGGATTATGAATGCTGGATCATCTGGATGGATTGTCCAGCGATAAATGGCTGTGTCTTTGTGTGTTTGCCGTTTGCCGCCCATGCGGCGTACTCTGAAACGCTGTGCAGCTCCACCGAGGAGTTTCTTGGCCGCGATCGACAGGCGGCACTGCTGGCTGCTCAGCCAATGAGTCGTTGATCATCAAAATGATTGACTCAGGGACCGGATCATGATTCGACGGCCGTGGCCAGGTTCAGGGACGAGTGCAGGGTTTGATTTCAGGGCGCCTAGTGGCGGTTTCGCCCGGTTTCAGCTTGAGTGCCGGCAATTTGGGGGCGCTTAGACAGGAAAACAGTCAAACGCAAAGGACGCAGTCTCTTACAGTAATTCTAAGTCTTCACATCATACTATATACACAGAATGGCAATCACAATCACGGTGAATCAATTGACATTAAATAGGGTATAGGAGAGCGACAGAAAAAGAAATTAGTTCTCGTAAACCTTGAATCCACCGGGCATCAGGCTCTGGAACACCGCGTTGGGGTCGTACTTCTGCGCAATGCTGACAAGGCGCTGCTGGTTCTCGGCGCCGTAGCCAGGGAACATGCTCTGGAAGCCAGCGGAGTCACCCATGTAGTTGAAGGAATCGTACAGACCAGCGGCCTGGGTCTCGTTGTTGATCGCCTCGGTGGTCTCCTCGAGCCACTGCATGACAACGTCATCGTACTGGCTGTCGGTCCACTCGACGACCTCCGCGTAGGCGAGGTACACCTTAGTGCTGTCGAGCCCATGCGCAGTGCCGCCGGCGGCCGCAGACGCGTCGAGCCACAGCTTGCCGATGGGTTGCCAGTCGAGCTGGATGGTGGAGATGGCGGAGGCAGGGACTTGGGCGTAGAGCTGGGGCAGGCGCTCGAAGAAGGTGCTGTTGATGAGGCTGATGCCCTGGAAGAGCTCCTCGTAGGTGGTGCCCTTGACGGTACCGGCGACGAAAACGTCGCTGTTTGGGTTAGCATCGCTATCGAACTGCTTGAAAAAGAATTAAGGGTTTTCGGTGACTTACTTAATGTCATCGACGACCATCTGGCCGAGCTCCTCGGCAAAGGCGGAGAGGGTCTTGAAGCCGAGCGTGCTGGCGTAGACGGGGATGTCGGTGAAGGCCTTGAAAGCCTCGGGGTAGGAGGTGTTGGGGCTGTCGTAGAAGAGGATGGCGGAGGCCACGGTGGGCGAGCCGGGGGTGGGGACCAGAGCAGGGACGATGTGCGTCTTGGGGTCGGAGATGTTGGCGGAGAAGGTCGCGATGGCCTGGATTGCGAACCTTAGTACCTTGATTTATTCATCGAAACAAAACAGAACAGAGTGGATTGCATACCTTCAGGAAGTCATCGACGTATTCCTCAGAGACAGTGTACGAGCCAGCCCACACGAGCGGCGACTTGATGGTCTCGACGTCAAAGCGAGTGACAATGCCAAAGTTGCTGCTGCCGCCCTTGAGCGCCCAGAAGAGGTCGGAGTAGCTGTCCTTGTTGACGTCGGCCACGGTGCCGTTGGCCAGAACAACCTCGTAGTTGACGACGGTGTTGCAGCTCCAGCCGACCTGGTTACCATAGAAGTTGACACCTCCGGCCAGGAGCAGACCGGGGACACCGACGGGCGAAAGACGGCCACCGGCGACAGCGAGGCCGTAAGGCTCGAGGAAGGAGTAGACGTCGCCCCAGCTATGTTCGTTAGTTTGTCATCGTGATATAAGTATTCCAAAGGCTTACCGGTAAGAGGGACCGAGGTGCAGGATGGACTGGTCATCGTTCAGCTCCAGGGTGTTGAGCTTGGACATGACAATCAAAACACCGCCATCGATGTTGTTGGAGCCCTTTGCGCACGTTAGCGTCTATACTATACACTAGTTCTTTCAGGCAGGGGGATACGCACCTTGATTCCCATGTGGCCACCACCCCGCACAGCGAACTGCGCGTTCGAACCCCGCAGAAGCGTGATCGCCTGGCCGAGCTCGGTCGAAGACTCCGGGCGGAACACGCACTCGGGCGACATGATCTCCGTGTTGGACCAGAAGTTGTTCGACTCGTCATTGTAGACGGTCGAGTTACGCGCAAAGACCGAGTTGGGGATGTCGTTCTTCAGTGCGGCGCAGCCATAGGTGCCGTTGGGGTTGGCGGCGAGCGAAGTGCCAGCGAGGGACAAAAGGCCCGCGACGGGCAGGGGGTTGACGATGCGCATGGCGATGGACTCGTGCTCGGAGGACGGATTGGAGAGCAGAACGAGAAAAGTGAGCGACAGGTGCAACTGAAATACATGTTGAGACGGCAAGGGGCGGCAGCCGTTGAGGCCGCACCATCCGAGGCAGCCGTTGCAACGCAGCCAATATTCGAGTCAGTGGTGTGAGGGTGGATTTGGCGGTGGATCGCAATGAGGCGCTATTCACGGTTTTTGTCAGCTTCTCGCCCTAGCCAGCATAGCGCCGTGGGGATCGTCGTAGGCTCATTAAGGCCCGGACGTTGCTCCCAAACGGGCACAGCGCGATCTGATCAGTGCCCCCTGGCAGGGCCGCGCCCCTGGTGGCTGCGTGTGAAGGATCCTGCTTCCAGGTTGCTGGGATCGCGCACGTGGCGGGCAAGTATATACAGATGAAATTACTATTATAACGATCGCTAATCCAGAGCATCCAAATCAATAACTGTACCATGACCATAATCTGACATAATCCCGACTCCCAGCCGAGTGTTTGCTCCCGCGTGGCAGCTCGTGCCAGCGATCTCATACTCGCGTGCTGTCGCGCCCGCCCGATTTCTTGATGTCGAACTCCACCGTTCGGACGATCCCGTCGAATTCCTTGCCTGTTCCCTGCGATGGACCGGCATCGCCCGACAGGATATGCTCTTCGCTTGTGTTGTCCAGCGTCGACTTGTATGCCGTCGTATATTGGGCGCCATGGTTCGAGAACTTGGGGTCGGTGCTGCGAGGGATCGAGCGCAGAGGGTGCGAGTTTGCGCGACTTTGCGAGGGGTATTTGTCGTTGGAATACGACGACAAGCCCAGCAGACGGGGAAAGTACCGCCGCATGAACGGTCGCATCGCTGTAACGCAGCCTCCGAAGATTCCTAGGTTCAGTTCGATAACACACCACATCAGGGCGTTTGTCGTAGACCCTATTGCCGTCAGCTTGCCCTGAGGACCGCATAAGGTCGCATACATGTAAGGTCAGTAGTGTGCTGAAGCTGATACAGACTAGAAAGACGGACGCAGCTCACGATACCCACGCTGTTTGGTCAGAACAGTCGACAAAGATGGAGGCGTATACTCACAAGCAGCCTGTCGCTAGAATACAGGCAACGGCAATCTTCTGTCGAATCGGCATCTGCAGTCGTCGCAGCCATGGTCTAATCGGTCAGCGACAGCGATGCTACGTTGGTCATAATACATACACAGGCGCAAGAACCGTAGCAAAGTCGGTGAATATACCCAGCCCGGCATTCCAGAAGTAGAAGGTAGGTCGGTCCATGCAATGACCGGTCTCGATGTGCATATCCCAGGATTTTGCGACCGGAGTGCAACTGAACACATTGGCCAGCACGCTGGCGATGCTGTATCCGGCTGCGATGAAGACGAGCACCCAGACCACAATGTGGAAGTTGCGACTGGGGAAGATGCGCACGTAAAACAGCAGCACCGAGCATTTTAAGAATCCCGTGCCAGCGCAGTAGATTATAGCGGCCACGACGTTAAGCTGCTGTTGTTAGAACCCGTGTCGCAATGAGGGGCTTGTTGGTCACACCTTCATGAACCATGGCGAGAGATGGGACAGTGGTACGTCCCACATGTGCACACCAAGTCCCCAATTGAGCACTGGTGATGTCAGATAGCGACCTCGGCGTTGGGATTTAGCAACTTACTCTCCAGCGTCACAGCACTTATTACGCATGAGCATAGCTAATTCAGTTAGCAGGAGCCTCATCGTCCTTCAGGATGAGAACCGTACAAACGCGACTATCATAAAAGCTACCCAGGCGATTAGTAAACAACATCTAGCGAAAGGCAGATGAACTCACCGTCATCCAGTCGAAAGCCCCGGGCAATAAAGATTCGGGTCCAGAGCCGAACAACGATAGACACGAACGAGATGAACAGAAAGATAACATTGACGATGATGAACCTTTCGCCGTCATAAGGGTGATTGACAAAATCCGTATGCTCGCCATCAGGCGGCGCCAACGCAGGAGTGGTATCCCAGTCCACGCCAGACAGTGACATGATGCGAGATGTGAGCGGTCTCAAAAGCAAGACGGTCGAGCGTCAAGGCGTCGACGGGTCTTAAGAGTGGAAATTCCATCCACCGAGCCTACTCCGAGGGTTTCAGGAGAAAGAGCTGGGTCCCGGATGTCAGATCGATTAAGACAACAAGAAGTCTCCAGAAATTCCTGCCTGACATGTCCAATCAGTCTGCACTTCGGAACAAGCCATACGTAAACCAGAAACCTTTGGATTTCTCGATGTGCCGAATTCAGTAGTGATGTGACTGATGATAATCGCTGCCTTTGCATCATTCGTCAAGCGCGACCCCGGATCCAGGATCAAAAGTCAAGACTCAAGACAACAGGTTAGCCTGTTCCATGGTTCCCGTTTCTGTGACGGACCCACAAAGTATTCCAACTTGTTTCACACTATCAGCATGGCCGCCACGGACGCTACAAGCAAGGTCTCCGCATTCAATAACGGTTATCCAGCTGCTCGGTACTGCCCATGAGCGCGATATCTTTGAAACAATTGAGTACCGGCATCGCCTTCCTAAGTACCGAGTAAGCACAACTAAGCAGGGGGGGTGAATTTAAACAGCCCTAGGCCCACTCTCGCGAGTCGAGATCATTGCAAGATTCAGGTAAGTTAAGTCGTCTCGGTGCGCCCTCCGCTAGTTGAAGTTTGTTCTCCAGTCCCAATCGAGCCAAATTCGCGACACCGGGCGGATTCCAAATCATTTGAGCGTCCTGTCGCTTGCCCGAAATGGTATCATAGCTTCTTGCTTGATGTTCACAACTGGTATCTGCGATCACAGGTCTTGCGGAGGGGTTGGTTTCCCTTGTACGAGAAGCTATTCACATCGGCCCCTGCGTGGAGGACGGAGTGTCGGAGTACAATTCCTTTGTCTCCACTTGCAGGCATCGCTTCGGGCTGGCTCCAATGAGGCGTTCAATGGCGCGATAGCGCAGTTAGCAAAACGCCAACGACTTCGGCATCGTTTCATCCGGTGCGCGATGACGCCGATGAATATAGCAGTAGCTTTGCTCCGGCCATCTTGGCAAGAATTGGCTGCGAAAACGAGAACGAGAATGATGAGGCAGTCTTGATCGGGAAGCGGCCGCCTTGATAGAAAGCACATCAATTTGATACACGGCGATCAGTCAGCAAGGCTCCAGAATCATGCGATGCAGTCTTGCAACTTGCTGCAGGCTGCAGATAAAGCCGAAAATCCGAGCTCCACCATTGCACGGTTCTAGCAATGACCCACCACCCAGCAGCGCGGACTTGGGATTTGGCTTGGACCTGCCTGCAGTTGCCACTTGGTCTTGCCAAGTGGGAGTTGGGGACTCGATTCTGCAAGGGATGTGCCAAGTCGCCCAACTCAACATTACTATTGTCTCTTCAGATCATCGTAAGCAAACGATCGAGATTCAAGAACAGAAAAAAGCCCCGACTCCAAGAAAGTCTTGGTGTTGGAGCGGTTGAGTAAAGTTGATCGACAGGGCGGAGTTTTGCACAAGTTGGAGAGTAAACACAAATAATTACTTTGTGCGGGAAATGAGGTCCTGGGAAAGGGACAGGGTCACATGCTACCTTACCTGTGACCTCCACGTGGGTGTTCAATCTTCAATCTTCATAGTGACAGAATGAGGGACGACGACCAAATACTCAGGTTGCAGATACATTGCGATTGTCTCTTCCAAGGCTCGTGGTATAGCAACATAATGCTTCTAGATCGAAATAAAGTTTAACGTGGTGTATTAGGAGATCTTTTACATGTGGAATACCTGTACCTATGTAGCACTTATATATAATCTAGTAGTCAAGCAGTAAACGCAGCGGCTTTGACTTTGATTTTGACCTCACCGCCGGTTAACTGCCACCTGCTAGGGACACCGCCTGCTTAGTCCGGTCTAGTCTCAACGGTCCTCGTTTTTGAATAGCTTCATCTTAAAAGAACCCACTTTACTCCTAAGATTTCTTCAGTCATCGGCCGAATCAAGGGTGAAACTGTTCTCACATTTGTATCCACAACACTAATATTCTACTAAACACGGCTGGATATTGCAGACAATATATACATTCCACGTGTCATACGATCTCCGCTGTCCGCTGCCAAACCTGCAATGGCTGCCGGCGGCTCCGGATCAGGGGCATGTCAATCCTTTCTTTATCCATCTCAAGCTGACTCAGAAAGTCCCCGACAAGCTTTGCCATGCCGCTGTCTACTGCGAGCTTAATCCAGGTCGTCAAGCTCGCCTCTTCAAATAGCACGCCTTCCGCCTCCTCGAGGTATGCTTTGAGGGAGCCAACTGCGAACACGGTCTCGCCGGCCTCGTGGATATGCCCCACTCCAGACTGAAGCCTCGGGGCGGAGTCCTTGTCAGCACATCGGATATAACCGAGGACAGTTTCCGTGATGTTGGATGCCGCGAGTTCACACCGAACGAGGTCGAAATACCCGTTCCAGCCGTCTAACCGAGGGGCCATTTTCAGGCAGCGGGAATAGTGCAGCAGATTGTTGACAATGTCCGTCTCAGGGGCGCTGTCGCTGACGATGTTTGACGGGCGATGGATGAAAATCGGGAGATTGGTTTGAGCGTTGACGTTCTCCAGGAAGGCCTCGCTGACCCACTTTGTCGCCGTATAACCATCCGCAGCTCCATCCTTTGGCGGACTTGTCACCGAAATTTCCTCGAGGACCGAGTCCTCGCTCTCTCCATGCAGCACTCCGATTGTTGAGACGAAGTGGAGCGGGATGGCTGCCTTGAGTGCTAAATGGGTGAGATACTTGGTTGATTCGACGTTGACTGCTCGCATGGTCGTATAGTCTTGCACGAAAGAGACTCGTGCGCCGCAGTGGATTATGGCACCACATCGTTGAAGAATTGCCGCTTCTTGCTCCTCCGTCATGCCCAGTCGTGGCAGTGAGAGATCACCCTCATATATTACTATCTTACCATGGACCGGCACTCGTGGCGGAGACCGAACAGCAACGCAATGAACTGTATCAACATCGGGAGATTGCACGAGCTGCTGCAGAAGTTCACTTCCCAGGCAGCCTGTGGCACCGGTCAGCAAAACATCTTTCGGGGCATCTGAAGCTGGAGACAAGGGTAGTTGCAAGTCTTCGGGAAGCTGAAAAGCAGCTTCTTCTTGCCAGTCAATGGTCGGAACATTGTCGTTGATCGCTTCAGCTGCAAGACTTCGAATTGACTCATTCTGGAAGAGACTAGGAATAGAAACCTGCAAGCCTTCAGCCATCGCAAGCGCGGCCGCCCTCATCGCCGTGATTGAATCGCCCCCGAGTTGAAGAAAACCATCCTCGACTCCAATACTCGGGGTCTCTAGCCCAAGGGTCTGAGCCCAGATTGCCTGCAGCTTCACTTCGGCGTCAGTCTCCGGGGCACGCCGCTCCCTGGCCGCCGTGTAAGGCTCTAGACCGTCACGCACGATAGAGTCCGCCGCGGCCTGCTTTAATTGGCGACGATCCACCTTGCCTGAAGGTGCGCGTGGAAGGGCACGAACAGGGAAGAAGGCAGTTGGAACCATAAATCCGGGCAAGGCACTCCGCAGAATCTTCTCTGCAGTACGAATAAAAACTCGGAATTCGGTCGTGGAGGGGATGTGCACTTCATCCGCCGTTTCACTTTTATCCTCCATGACAACAAATGCGACTAGGCGCTTCTTCTGGCCATCATTGACCACGTCCGCGACAACATCAATGGAGGAGTCGAAAGCTCGGCGGAGCTGATACTCAACGTCGCCAAGTTCCAATCGCTGACCATGAAGCTTGACTTGTTGATCTTTTCGACCGATGAAAGTTAGTGTTCCGTCTGCATTGTACCGGACAAGGTCGCCCGTCTTGTACATCCGAGCCTGCTTTTCGGCATAGGGGAAGTCTCGTCTCCAGCAGGGCTGCTTCTTAATGAAGTTGGAAGCAGCTGACCCTTGGACCTGACCTAGATACCCTCGCCCAACAATAGCGCCTTCAAGAACTAGTTCTCCGGTGGCCCCGATCGGAAGAAGCCTTGTGTGATCGGCGACGTCAACAACCCAGCAAAAGCCACCGCAACCCCTACCGATGTTCGATGGATTGGGGTCATTCTTACACACAACCCGGCCTGTGGCGACTGCAGAGCACTCGGCAGGTCCGTACAAATTGCAGAGCTTGACCTTACCAGCCCATTGTGCAACATCGTCTGCAGCCATGGCCTCACCACTTAACGCGAGAGACTCAAGGGAGGGTAAATTGTCCGGATTGAGCATGCGCGCCACAGAAGGGACCAAGTCGGCATGCGTCACACGCATTTCGCTCGCGACTCGACTCAAGTGGGCGTTACGGTCAGGCTCGGACGGGATGCAGACGCAGGCGCCTGCTATCAAAGTATCCAAAACATCAGTAACGAAGGCGTCAAACGCGCAGGACGAAAACTGTAACACGCGAGAATCAGACTTAAGGCCGGTGACCAGTTGTCGCGACAGAGACCCGGCAATGTACCCTTCGTGTTCGATCACAGCAGCTTTTGGTTTCCCTTCTGTGCCAGATGTGAAGATCGTGTAGAGAGCATTATGACCAGAAACCGCAGGCATTCCCTCCAATCCTAGGTTGTCATTCGAAGAAGAAATGTTATCTTTCGAAACGAGCACAGGAAGAACGCCTGGAAAATGCGCGACAATGGACGAGTAGGTTTCAGAAGTAACGACAACTTTGCCCTCGACGGCCTCAGTCATGTACTGCAACCGCTCCAATGGCTGTGAGGACGGATCGAGCAAGACAAACGCGGCACCGGCTTTGAGGATCGCAAGCATGATCACAACTAGCCATTTCGATTTCTCAAAGCAAACAGGAACGATGGACTCGAGGCCGACGCCCAATTGTCTCAAGCGAAAAGCAAAGGCAGAGGACAGCCGGTCGACTTCGTCGTATGACAAGTCGCCGTCCCATGCATTTACCGCGGTCGCTGTAGGCTGCAATTGGCATTGGCGCACAATAAGCTCATGAACGACCACCGTTTCCTCCATCACCTGGCTTTCGCGAGATTCGCAATACCACTTGGCCATCCGTGCGGCAGACCCAGGGCTAACGGACGGTATCTCTCCCACGAAGCGTGCTGTGTCCATTGCAATCTGCTCGAAGACATGCGCGAAATGCTCCAGAATACCTTGCATCGTATTCGAGGGAATGATCTGACTGTCGTATATTGCCTGGACATCGACAAAGGTGTCATTAATGCTGCATTGCAGTGTGAGAGGGTATGTGTCGAACTGGGCTGATGCACCGGAGACCTCGATAGGGCGCAACAACGGATCCTCCTTTCCAGTCGTGCACGGTGGCGGTTGAATGACAAGCAAGGATTGAAACTGACACTCCATGGCCGCCGCTTCGCTTAACGCACGTATGTTTTGCAGTCCAAACTGTTCGAAGGGTGCGGTACGGGTAGAATGATCCTGAATGTTGGATAATGCTTCTTCCACGGTTTCGGAAGAATTGAACACGACCCGGACCGGCAGTGTTGCGATTGTTGGGCCTGTCATGTCCTCGACCCCTAATATCGGGGCACCTCGCCCATTGACTATCACACCAAACCTAACAGCTACGGATGCAGTAAAGTGGCTAGAAGTAAGTGCCCACGCTAGCCGCAAGTGCGAAGAGAGGGTGAAAGGAGAAGACATGTGCCCGGTTGTCAGACTCATGCGAGAGGTTATAGAGGCGGTTGGAGTGGGCTGGTACGTTGAGGAGGGAGGCGTTGGGAACATAGCAGAAGGTCCGGCTAAGCCCGCCATCTCACCCTGCCAGAACTCCTCTGCGAGATGGTTCGAGTCGCGAATATATTGGACGAAAGGTGCAAAGCTTCTTGGGGCGAGCGATCGCCCGGCATAAGCGGCCTCAAGTTGTTCCATGAGCAACGCTTCAGACCAGCCGTCGTACAGAGCATGGTGAATGGTGACAACTACGTAGTTGCAGCTATTGTCGTGTACCATCGCCAACCGGAGCAACGGATTTATTAGGCTCATGGGCTTCGCTTGGTCGGTCTTGATGTATGACTCAAGGTTGTCGCCCTCGGACCACGACAGCTCACTGGAGCGCAGCACAGCCTGCAATGCCTTGTCGGTGTGATTGGTCTGCACGATGCGAGTTCGCAGAATTGGATTCGCCTGGACAACTTGGGCCCATGCCTTGCGTACCTGAGTCAAGTCGCAGTCTTTCGGTAGCGCATACGTGTTTTGGGCGACATATGCGGTGGGGCTTCGCAAGCTCAAGGATATCATGCCCTCCTGCAATGGCGTGCAAGGGTATATGTCCTCGATATTCGCGCGATCAGTCTGAACCTTCTCAGCGACCTCGCGGATGATGCGCACTCTGCTTTCGGGGTTGAGTAGAGAAAATGGAGCGACGTCCAGGATGGTTGATGGCGCAGGCCGAGACTTCTCTTCTTTTTCTTCATCTGGAATCCGAACCAAGGCCGCCAACGCCGACATCTGAGGGTTCTGAAAGATGTCGCGCACCGTCAAATTGATGTTGCGGGACCGTGCCAACTGCACCAGTTTAATCGCCGCTAAAGAGTCGCCTCCAATTCGGAAAAAGTTCTCTTCGAGCCTTATTCTCGCTGCTGGACGACGAATAGCTTCAGCTACCAAGGCCCGCATCTCCCTTTCGGCCAGGGTCATCGCTTCGTCCTCGGCAACAGGCCGGCGATCTTCATCCGAAACACTCTTTTCCACAATGAATGTCGCCGCTTCGCTTCGGAGCCTTTTCCTGTCGACCTTTCCTCCAGCGCTCATGGGAAGCTGCTCGACAGCGAGGAAAAAGTCTGGGATCATATAATAAGGCAGTCGATTGGACAACTCATGCCTTGCGCCGTTGAGCCGAGCTTGGAGAGCAGCAGATAGCGGCTGGGGCAGGCCAGCCTCATTCAACTTCGATCGCGTAGGTGAAGAGTCGCCCCGTTCTCCACTGACAAAAGCAACCAGCGCCGCCGGGCGATCTGAAGCATTGGAAAAAGTCACCATCTCCACAATGATGTTGGTGCATTGAGGAAGCAGCTCTTGTAGCACACACTCAACCTCGCCCAACTCGATCCGCTGCCCGCGCAATTTGACTTGCGTGCCCTTTCGGCCAATGATGCGGAGCGTGCCTTGTTTGGTGTATTGAACCAAGTCACCTGTGCGGTACAGTCGGCCCAACAGATGACAAGGGAACTCATTACGCCAGGCAGGAATATCGATGAAAGCAGCTGCCGTCTGCGCAGCGTTGTTCAGGTACTCGCGGCCCACAATTGGTCCCTCTAAGACCAACTCCCCGACGGCACCGACAGGGGCTAGGACGTCTAGTCTGTTTGGGTCGACTATCCATGCTCGCGAACCAAAGACATACCCAATGTCTCGTACATCGCTCGTGCTCCGCAATGGAGCTGTTGCAGAGCTATATACCGCACACTCACTTGGACCGTACATCTGAATGAGTTGCGTACGGTTGCACCACTGCCCGATGTCTCGGGAAGACAGCGGCTCGCCGCCGACGAGCACAGTCTTGATAGTTGGAAACTGCCCAGGATCCAAGCTTCGGAGCGTCGATGGGGTTAGGAAGATATGGTTTGCTTTGAGTCTCGCAACTGCGCCGGGAACGTCGTTCCATCGGTCCTCCTCGCTCGGAATACAAACGCAGCCACCCATAAGTAATGTCGTCATGATTTCCGCCATGCAGGCGTCGAAAGCGTAGGAGGAAAACTGAAAGACCCTGGACCTGTTGTTGTATCGAGCAGCAGGCGCATGCGCGAAGCAACTGCTGGCGAACGACCCGTGTTCGATAACAATCCCTTTCGGCTTCCCTGTTGATCCCGAGCTAAAAATGACATACATTGCATCGCGAGGTGTTGGAGTAGGGACACGCGACGCCGCAATAGGTAATATATTGGCGTCCATGCTATCAAGCGTGATAACGTTCTCTTGAATGGCCTTGGCTTTCTCAGTCAGATCCCCCAAGGTGAGAATAATCCTGGCTGCAGTATTTTTCGCGATGTGCCGCAGTCGCGTAACAGGGAAAGATGGCTCCAGCATCACAAAAGCTGCACCAGACTTCATCACCCCCAGCATAGCGACTGGGACCCAGCGAGACTTCTGGAAAAGCAGGGGCACCCAGTCGCCTGTACCGATGCCCTTGGAGCAGAGCAAGTCGGCAACCTGGGAGGAGACGTCGTCCAGCTCACGATACGACAGGACACCATCCCAAGCGCACACTGCGCTCGCTGCAGGCGTACCCAGAGCCTGTTTGCGGAACAAGTCGTGGACGCACTCGTCAATAGCCATAAGAGTTCTGTAGTTTTGTGCCTCCAAGACCCGCCGCTGTTCACTACCTAGCAGGGTCATATGCGCAATCCCATGCTCTGGGTAAGCCACGATCTGCGAGACGATGTGGCTGAGAGTGTCCGCGACATTTTTCGCTTGCCATGGAGAGATCTTAGATGTCCAACATGAGAGGTGTGCCCTCACCTTGGCTCCCGTAAAGTGCACATTGAGGGCAACGTCGAACTATAATTCACCGATCAGTATAACCTGGACGGTCATTGATCCGACCAATTTTGTACTTACCTCTGTAGGGTCCACTTCTTCAATCTCTTGTACGACCAAATCGCCTGCTCGCCTTTCTTTGCTATCCTTTCCTACTGAGCTTTGAATAGAAAGTACAGTGTTGAATAGCGCCTGATCATTTAACCCAAGGCTGGCTAGCACCTCTGTTAGAGACGCAAGCTGGTGTGAAAGACCCTGGGCTAAAGCATTTTGGCTGTCCTGTAATAGCGAATGGGGGGAGTCACTGTCAGAAAGGATCATGCGATACGGAAGCAGGTTGGCAAACAGGCCGACGGCATTCTCGATGCCCATAACAGGAGCGTCGCGGCCCGAAGTCAGATATCCGAAGCACACGTCGTCATTTCCAGTGTAGCCTTTGAGAAGCAGGCCCCAGGCAACGTGGAACAAACTGGTAATGGATACACCGTGAGCCTTGAGGAAATGGGCGAGGACGTTCTCTGGCTCACCAATGACGACGTCGACATTATAGAGTTCATTCTTGTCGGTTTCGCCATGGTCGACGAGGACTGGGAAGAGACAGCATTCCGCCTGAGAAAGATACGCTTGCCAGTATTCCAGACTCCTACCCGAATTGCCCTTCTTCCCTACCACATTGGAGACGTAGTCGCTGTACTGAGCTGGGTGGGCGTTTTCGAGAAGCCGACCGTTATACACTTCAGCCCACTCGTGCACCAATACGGAAAAGGACCAGCCGTCCATGATGGCATGATTGAACTCAATCTCACAGAAGACGACGCTTGGATTGGGACCTGAGGGCGCAAAGAATTTGACTTGCCAGGGAACATGCTGCGGTGGCTGAGACCCTTCTCGTTGCTCGCGGAGCATGGTCGTAACGCTCATTCTTTCTACCTCTCCATCGCCATACGGCTGGTACCTGGTTATGGGCAGGGGCCAGGACAAAGTTGTGGCACTAGGGTTAAGCACAATGCTATTGAAAGCGTGACCAGCTAGGCCACTGGGTAACAGGAGTGTGCGCAAAGCCGAATGGCGGCTGACGACCTCCGCCCAGGCACGATGAAGGCGATTGATGTCGAGCCCTTGTTGAGGATTACATCCATACGAGTCTATTTTGAACTCCAAGACGGAGCCAGTGCGGTACAGCCCGGGCGTGGCGCTCCGGGCCTGGCTGAGCATGATCCCCTCCTGCATTGGCAAGCAAGGATAGATATCCTCAACGCCCGAAAAGAAAATCCCGGACTCAAACAGCTGTTCTTCCAGCTGGTCAAGGTCACTGTAACTTAATGACAGCCGCGGGAGGTCTGTCAACGTGACGGCGGCGGTGGAAGAAGAGAGCACCTCGGCGATCTGGCCCAGTGACTGCGCATACTGCTGAATCCACCGCAAGATGTCGACCTGATGGCCCAACTCATTGCCGTAGATGAAATCGAACTGGAACCGGCCATGGATGATAGCACAGGTGATCTCAAAGACGCCGGGAAGAACTGTCCCGGGACCATAGTCTTGCGAGCGTTCGTATTCCCATGGGACATGTTGAAAGAGACTGTCATCTCGCTCGAACTGCTGGAACTGGCCGTGGAAATTGAAGACGATTTCCATCTTCTGCCTTCCAAAAATTTCCCGCCCGCGGGGATTGAGATACCGCGACGCAAAATACCGTTGACCGTTCCCAGGAACCGTTCGCCTGGCGTCCTTGACGCGTCTGACAAGGTCAGTAACGTCACCAGCCTTGTAGCCATTGAGATCGACCGGTGCGGGCCAAATTGTTGTGAACCAGCCAAGTGTCCTAGACGGGTCAATGCCAGGGTGCCAGGGCTCGCGACCGTGCCCTTCGCTAAAGATTGTGGGCGGCGGACGGTCCGAAAAAACCTCCAGGAATGAATGCAACAAAGCTGCCTGCAACAGCTCAACAGGCTGGGTGCAGAAAGCTTGATTTGCGGTCGTCAGTATCAAGTTGGTCACAGCTTCGTCTATCAACAGAGGCGTCGACTGCGAGTTGCCATAAGTATTGGCCACCCCTTGCAATTGCCAGTACTGGTCAACGGCGTCGGCGTCAACGACCAAGGGCATTGGAAGCGCAATCTCAGGATGCAATGTGCTCTGACTATAGTCCGCCTGCAACCGACACCACGATTGGAAAGGCAATGGAGTATCCTGTGCTGAAAGCTTCCCTTTGAGCAAAAACTCCTCTAAATCTTCCAACAAGATGCGATACGAGACAAGGTCAATGACCGCGTGATGAGCATTGATGAACAAGTAAGGGTACACATCTCCATCAATCCTGATGAGATCTAGAGAAAATATGGGCCCGTTCTGCAAATCGAACAATGTCTGCGCGTGGCTCATGACGTGTGTGATGTCTCTACGATTGCTCACTCTGCTCTCGGTGCATCGAAATGAGCCTCTCCTGTCACCGGTGACCTTTTGCTTCCACACTCCACTCTCCGAGCGATTGAATCGCGCCCTCAGCATGGAGTGCCTATCCACCAGTGCGTGACCAGCGAGTATGAGATTATCGATATCGATCTCGCGCGACGCGGCCACAAAGAAGCTCTGGTTGAAATGGTTGTCCCCTTCTGGGGAGTCATCAAAGAACATGGCCTGGATGGGAGAGAGATCGAAGGGCATGTCTTCCGGGTCTTCGCTGGGAATGGAGATTATTGAACAGGGATCCGGGATTGCGAGCGCTGCTAGTTTTGCAATCGTGCGATGGCGCATGAAGTCTTCAGTTTTTAAGATAAGTCCTTCCTGTCGGTATTGGGCAACAACGCGCATGGCGGTGATCGAGTCGCCGCCGAGCGCAAAGAAGTCATCGTCCACCCCAACCGAATCAGGCTGGATGTTGAGGACTCGTACGACCAAATCTATGAGCTTCAGCTCTGAACATGTCTGTGCTGTGCGCTGTGCTTCATGCTTGGTATTGGCTGCGTACGTTTTGATTTGGTCTCTTGAAAGCGCCAAAGCCTTTTCGCGTAGCAGTCGCCGATCTACCTTGCCACTAGGGGTCAACGGGACATGTGTGACGGCCAAGAACAGACTTGGGATCATGTAGTCTGGAACAAAAGTCTCAAGCTTCTGTCGCGCTTCACAAACCTGCTTGTCGAGTTGAGCGTCGGGTGGCTGCAACGATGATGTATGAGAGCTGTTTGATAGAGCGCCGGGTTTCGCGACAAATCCAACCAAAGTACTCGGACCATGGTCAAAGGCGACAACCTCTGCGATAACGATAGTACCAGGAGGGAAGCCGTTGCAAAGGTAATGCTCTACCTCCGCAAGCTCGACGCGTTGACCGCGAAGCTTGACCTGGGTGTCCTTGCGGCCGATGTAGCGCAGAGAACCATCTGGGTGGTACTGCACCAAATCGCCCGTGCAGTAAATCCTTCGATCGCCAGAACACCCCTCCGCAAAGTGCCCTTGCAACCAGGACGGAGCAGCAATAAAGGCAGCGCGCGTCTTGACAGGGTCGTTCAAGTATCCTTCTCCAAGGTGCGGGCCTTCAATCAAGAGCTCCCCTACCGCGCCAACCGGTCGCAGCTTCTCGTGGTTCGCAGGGTCAGCAATCCAAGTGGACCCCACAAATGCAGTTCCAATATCAGAAGCGTTCTCCGCAGAAATGGACATGCACAGGGTCGAAGACACCGAACATTCGGCTGGTCCATAAACATTGATCAAACGGACATGATTCTGCCACATCTCGACCACGTCGCGAGCCATGGCCTCGCCGCTGACGACAACCGTCTCGATAGTGTGCATATCGTCCGGGGACATATGCCGCAGCAAAGATGGAGTAAGATCTGCCCATGTGGGCTTTAGTCGACGGATGCCGTCTGCCACCTTGCTCGATCTTTCTTCGGTTGACGGAATGCAGATACACGCTCCAACAAGCAGGGCGTTGAGCGTGTCGGAAATACTGACATCAAATGCATACGACGCAAATTGGAAACATCTTGTCTGTTGGTTCAATCCTGTTCTGCGAACATAGGCGCGGGCGCAGGAGAGAAAGGCACCCCGGCTGATGATGATGCCCTTGGGTTTGCCCGTGGTCCCAGAGGTGAAGACAGCGTACAAGGCGCGGTCGGGTTCTTCACTCTCTCGCGTCGCTGGAGGTGTTGGGCAAGAAGAGGAAGGCGTTGGTGAGATGTGGAGGCTGTCGTCAACAGGAAGGACCGCTGGTGCCAACAGCGCAGCCGCCTCGGAACACCCCGCTGAGCAAACCACCACGGACGGTTTGACTTCAACGCAAATGGATTGCAGTCGCTGTAATGGCTGGGAGGGATCCAACAAGACAAACGCACACCCGGTCTTCATCACGGCGACCATGGCAACAACAGTCCAGAGTGACTTTTCGAAAAGCAGCGGCACGTAAACCATCTTGCCTAGAGCGAGGGCTGGTTCCGTCTCTACCAAGCGGGCAGCCAGCTTACAAGACAGCTCGTTCAGCTCAGCGTACGAGAGCTGCCCATCCCACGATTCCACCGCGGAAAGGTCGGGCTGCAACGCAGCATAACGTGAGATACAGTCTAAGATGTCCTCTTCATCAATAGCGTCCGGCTCATTTTTCCCATTCCACAGTGCGATCTGGGCCAGATCGCGAGGAGCACAGCAATCCAAGTCCCTAACAAGTATTTTTGGGCTTGCCGCCACTTGACCAACAATGTGTTCGAACGTTGCTACTAAATTCGCCGCCTGCGCTCCATGTGTGTTCGGGATCGAGAACTCCAGCAGGTGTTCCTCGAGCCCACAAAGGCCGCTGATGTCAACCGACAAGCGGAAGTCCGAACCCTGCGTTGCCTTGTTTCGCTATCAGTAATGAATTCGATACTTGTTCACGGCTACGTAATGAGACAAGATGGACATACCATATGCAAAACGGACGGCGACGAGACTCTACTCTCATCATCTGTCCCCGACCCGCTCTGGGTCGACACAGCCGACCAGTTGTCTTCGGAACCGGTCCCATTGCCGGATACTCGCAGCCGGCGTACACAGCTTAATGTGCTTTCTGCAATTGGTGTGCTCTTTGCAATTGCGTCGTGACTGTCTTCGCATGCATCAACCTGCAGGGATCGGGAGAGGACGTCTATGGCTGGTGATTCTGGACTGACAGCAGCATGGGCACGAACCATAGCTTTGCCATCATACGAGGATATGTAATGAAACTCGACAGTCTCGGAGCATGTGAAGACGGAGAGGGTGATTGCCCATGAGGCTTCCAATATCCGATCGGGACAAGCCATATCAAACCCAGTGTCGCGGTCGATGTCAACCTGGGTACAGTTCATGCTTGCTCGAGATATGCCTTCTGTGTGTGGCTTCAGGAGGATGGAGGGTAGAAACGTGCAGAACAAGAAGATGCGAGGCAAGGAAGGAGACACGCAGCAACCATCTATTTGAAATACTCAAGCTCCAAACGCCACTGTATACACCAGAGCCAGCCAGCCCTTACATAGCTGCCACTGTTCACCCCGACGTCGGGGCCTCCATACTCCGTACAACCCTATGCATGGCAGGGGGCTATTGATGACCATTCCTTCTTGTGAAGCAGGCTGCATGTGCATGAACTTCTTTCTGCGCCCCGCACAAGCACCTTGTTCGCGAACGAGAGACGCTATTGGCAGCGACGCTCATACGATGACCTCTCAGGGAGTCAAGATGTATGATCTACGAGCTGCGTAGATCTCAGCTGAAGGTTTCCGAGTGATGCAGGACGACTATGCAGCAGCACGACCAAAACGGGAAGGTGGCATATCCGCCAGCCCGTAAGTGGCCTCGTTGCAAAAACCATTGACGCCACAGTCTGAGGTGAGCGAATTTAATGCTCCACTGGTCAGCTCTTTCCTTCAAGCCTCAAATGTCCTTGACGCCACTGGCCGTCGTCTTTGGTGATTTGAGTACGTAACCCTGCTTCTTCAACCCTCTTGATCCTTCAAATTCCCAAAGCTATCCGTCTGGTTCAGCTCGATCTATCTACTTCATACCAAGCGTATCATCGTCTTTCCTGTTGTCAACATCACTCTTCAACATGGTCTCTTCTGCCTCAAACAACAGCTCCTCGGACTCGACATCCGGCGCAACCCACCAGTTTCGGGCGTCAAGGGGATTCGTTACCTTTGTGGTGACCCTAGCTGCGTTTACCGTATGTCTCTCATCTGAACGATCCAGGAACAGGAAACTGACTTTTCCCAGGATAGCTTTCTTTACGGACTGGTAAGTCGTAGCGGGCAATGTGTTTACCCGGCTCTAAATTCATTTCCAGATTGTGCCGGTTACGCCTACCGCACTGGAGCGGCGAGTAGGAATTGCGCCGGCAGATGGTAAATTCAGCTTTCCTCCTCGACCCTGTCAATTGCTGACAAGCATCATTTCCACGCAGTGCAACGATGGGTGGCAATTCTCCTGGCGCTTGATGGACTCGCCTGGCTGATGACAAGTCGTATGTCTCACTTTCCTTACCTCGTAACACGCAACAGCGAAGCTAATTCTACACCAAGCAATCACTGGATATCTAGCTGATCGTGTTCAATCCCGTCGATCCGTGCTTCTTGCTGGACTGCCCGCCCTCGTGGTATCCACTGGCTTGCTATGGGTCGGCAACTCGTTGTTACTCTGGACCCTGGGACGCATCCTGCAAGGTGCATCCGCGGCTGTCACCTGGACGGTTGGTCTCGCCCTTCTCACAGACACTGTGGATAAAGACCGCCTAGGCGAGTCCCTCGGCTACATGTCCATGGGAACAATGGCCGGAACGACTGCTGGCCCATTGCTGGGCGGGATCATCTACCAGGTCGGCGGGTACCACTCTGTCTTTGGAGCTGTGATCGCCCTCATTGCCATCGACGCAATTCTCCGTCTGGCAATGGTTGAGAAGCGCGAAACAGGGGCGCCTGAATGCCAATCAGGCGACGATGAGCAGCGTCATGCGAGCGCCGAGCCCTCGGACCCACTGTTACGAGCTGCAGGTTCGTCTTCCTCCAACTACGGAGCCTTGAGCTCCCCGGCTTTGGTAGATGGTGAGGACCACGCCCCTCGTCCGGCCCGCGCTGCGATGCTCGTTTTGCTCTCCACTCCGAAAATCCTGCTCAGCTTGTGGGCGTATCTCGCCATCTCCATCACCTTCACCTCGCTCGATAGTGTGCTTCCCTTGTTTGTGCACGATACTTTTTCCTGGGCGCAGGTGGGCCAAGGCCTGATTTTCCTTCCCCTCTCGATCACGCAGATCATTGATCCGCTAGTTGGACGCATCTGCGACAAGTACCCCAACGCCCGGCGCGGCATTGCATCCGCTGCGTTCCTTTGCGCTGCTGCAGCCTGCAATGCTCTGCGCCTCGTGACGTACGACTCGCCTGCGCAAAAGGCCATTCTTTGCGTTATTTTGGCGGCGCTGGGCGTGTCTCTGTCCTTTGCAGTCTCACCTATCCTCCTGAGTATCGATGAGACGTTGGAGGCCATCGAGCAGAAAGACCCGGGGGTTCTGGGAGCAGGAGGAGCGGTCGCTCAGGCGTACGGCTTGGTGAACTGTGCGTTTGCTGGCGGAGCGCTGGTTGGGCCCATGCTAGGGGGGCTGGTGAAGTCTGCAGCTGGATGGGGGACTCTGGGGAGCGTGATCGGACTGATTCACGGAGTCACGGCGGTGGGGCTGTGGGTGCTTGATCACGACCAGGATTCCGGCGATCTTTGAAGATTATTGCAGAAAAAAGGGAGTTTTGCGATCCCTAATTGGGGAATCGCGCAGGGCTATGGCGTCGAGGAGCGGCGGGTCTTTGCCTGTGATTGGGATGCAGACCGTGCAGGACCATGCAGGACCATGCAGCACACTAGCAGCAGTGGCTGGCTGAAGTATGAGAGTTCAAGGAATGATCCCATTACGTACAAGGACAAATAAGCTCTCAGATTAAGTGCACGATTCCCGGCCTTGCCGCTCCCATCCCAGATTCTTGAATTATGACCGGCGGCGAACTAGAGCTCCACAGTCTGGGCGACTCTGGGTCCGACTCCGAGCCTGAGACTGACCAGGCCGTGCCTTTTATTCGCCCAGCCAACCATCCTCCTCAACCTCAATGGACAACCCTGGCCCTCACCCTCCTTGCATCAACCCTCTACGTCTTCATCGACATTTCCCGCTACCTCGCATCCCTGCGCCTGCTCAGTCACGGCACCTGCCGCGAGCACTACGTGGCACAGCAAACCGCAGATGCAGGTGAGACGCCCTACCCCGCGGGTTCCAGTTGGGATTTCAACTTGGACGTCATCCCCGAGGATCTGTGCACTGCGCCGGCAATCCAGCAGCGCGTCGCCCACCTGAGCAGCTACCTGCTCTCCCTCGACGCCTTCCTAGCTTTTCTCCTCACCATCCCCTATGGGCTGATGCTCAACCGGTTGACCGAGCGCTTCCTCGCGGCCCTGAATATCCTCGGCTTTTTGCTGTCCAACGCGTGGCTACTGGTGGTTACCTACAACTGGGCTGTTTTTCCGGTCTGGACAGCCGTTTTAGCGCCCTTGTTTAGTGTTGTTGGAGGTGGCGCTTCGATCTTTGACTCGGTGGTCTCCGTTATTGTTGCTAGACGGGTTCCTGATGCGCATCGGTTTGTCACTGCTCCAACTATATATAAAAACCGTTCTTCGCTCATGGTGCCACTATAGCTCCGTCGTCCTCGGCTTGTTCTCCGCCGCCGGACTAGCTACGCAGATCGTCAGCCTCGCAGCAACAACATCGCTCTTGGACCATGGCCGACTATATACGCCGCTTGCGCTGAACTTTCCCGTCGGCTTCGTGGCACTCCTCGTGCTCTCTCGTATCCGACCATTGCCTTTATCCAATAGCAACATTGACGATGGCGATGGGGATGTTCGCGCCGACCGCAAAGAAGTAGAAGGCCCGCTAACCCTACCGGCGCTCCGTCTCGAAATTCAATCCGCCGCAACGGCCCTGTCCCGTCTCCTCCGCCGTCCCCGCGGCCTAGGCCTGCTCATCGCTGTCCCACTGGCGAAGATGGCCGACCCGCTCGCGGAAGTCACGCTGCTATTTGTGCAGCGCAAGTTCGATACAGATTTTGCTTTTGTGCGCCCATCTTCCTTCCCCTATCTAATTTCATATGGTCATGAGCTGACTAGGATGTTCTGAACCAGGCAAGCCGCTTGCTCACCTACCAAACAATTGAAGGCCTCATCTTACTCGCAGTCCTTCTTCCAGTCGTGAAACATACCACCCAGGTCCTCTTCCAACTCGCGCCGGCCCGGTCGGATCTCGCCATCGCCCGGATAGGCTTTTGGCTCATGACCGCCGGCTGTCTGGCCATGGGCCTTGCGCAGGGCTGGGGTATTTACCTCTTCGGTACGTCCACGTTTGCGTCCACTCCCCGCTTCCCATAAGCCACTAACTAACCCCACCCATCTTTTCCCTTCCAGGCCTCGCAATCCTAACGCTCGGCTGGGGCACCTCGCCCGCCCTGAAATCCGTGCTGACCGGCATGGTCGACGAGCACGACATCGCAGCCCTGTATACGGCATTAGCGCTGTGCGATAGTGCCGGGCTGGGCGTCGGGTCCTTGCTGTTCAACCGCGCTTATGCGCTTGCCCTGGGCTGGGGCCAGACGGCAGATTCGGGCGCGGAGAAGCAGAGTGGGTCTGAATATGGCGCACGGTACCTAGGGCTGCCGTTCCTGGGGGCTGCGGGGTGTTTTGCTTGCGGGGGACTTGTGCTAGGACTAAGGATAGGGTTGAGAACAGGGCGGTCCTGCTGGTGGCGGTGGCCTGGAAGGTTAAGATCAAGGTCAAGGGCCGTGTTCTAGAGCTGACACTGGGCCTTAGTTCGGGGTGAGGGGGACTTGCGTGCTGTTGTTCGTTGATATAGATTCTCCTAGTCAGGTACGTTTTGATCAATAGTTGACACCAGGTTTTACCTCCAGTTGGTAATGAGCAAACGGATTAGCATACCTAAAATAATCAAGCCCGTTACCAAGGTCCCATTTCAATTGTGTATTAAAGGTCCCAGAAGGAGGCGAGGGATGACCTCGATCGCAGTTCACCGAGCCGAATCACTACCGTAGAGCCTGTTTTAAACAGACCTAGATTCGACCTCTCTCAAGTCTTGCATTCGCAAATCTAAATAGTTCACTGGCGGTCATCCTCTGTATACCTCTATAATGCTATCGTATCTCCCTTTTCTCCAAGTCACGGCCCAAGATGCGTTACAAGTGGACGATTGACAGAAATATATATTTTGCTCACAATGACTTGAGCTGAGAATACGGCGACGCTATACCGAGCGCTCGACGGCCCCTAGTCAACTATCAAAAGCTCATACAGACTGGAAACACCACCTCGATGACTGCCTGCCGTAGCTATGTAGCTGGAATAAAGCCTACTGGGCGTTGTGGTTCCGTGGAAGAACAACTGCTACCCGTGGATCGACCACGGACGGTGTACAGATCACGTGACTAAAATAGAAATGCTGCCTGATTCATAGGCCTCAGAGACAAGGCACCGACTTTTCGACCCCGCTTTCTCCCTTTTCCTTTTTCATTCTCTTGTTTCCCCTTCATATCATCACTCCAACGATCGCCTCTATGGATTGCTCAGCATCATCTTTATCGCTCTCTGGCTCAAAAACAGAAAGGTTATCAAGGTCAGGGCCTCGCTGCATCGTTTGTCTTTCTTGTCCTGCTCTTGGCAAATGAAGAGGCTTTTGTTGGCGCAGAGAGCTCTCCCAGGATGCTCCACCGCAGGAAGTCTGGGCCTGCCGCTTCGGCCGGTCGCTCGCTTCCAAGCCAAAGGTGCGACGTGGCTTCGGATTGGCGCCCCGATCGGTGAGTTTCCCTTGCGGCGGTAATCGAGGCGCTGGAATGTGAGTGTGTCACTTGGGCGTTGTTGTGCAACAGTCGATGACCGACGGCATTCTCGAGGAACACATTGATTGAAGGCGACAACAGTCTCTGTTAGATTTCTCGCAAACGACCTGTTGCCATCGTCTGATGCAGTCCACGGCCAGCCAGGTTCTCCTGTTTCAGCTTGACATCTCAAAGTCTCGTCGCGTTTCAGAACAGCGCCGGTGGAGCCCGCTCTGCCTGCAATAGGAATGATGCGCCTTGGCCAGCCCAAGTGTTCCTGTCCTCGAGCTGTTAGCGACCTCTGATTCGCTCATGCCACGTCCAATTCTTCATTGACGGCGCATTCCCAGCGTGGGATTGGTGAAAGCCACAATCAACATTGGGCCGCCCTCTCTATTCTCTGCTCCAGCGTCCAAACATGTGGGCTTGCTTGGTGTCCGTATATAGGCCGCGTTGCCCGGGCCTGCCGCCACTCTCTTTCTCGCATACTTGTCTTCCATATTAGCTGTCCTTCCTTTCTAATCCTGCCCTTTGCATTCTTTGTGGGCTTGCTTGTTCGTCATCGCGGGTCGATTCGCATTTCTCTCCTTTCTACTGACAAAAGGCCTTGACGGTCGTCTTTCATTCACTTACTTACTACCCTGATCTTGATCGATCGACTGCTGCTGCTAGTCATTCCTTCATTGTATAGCAATTCCAACTCATACAGATCATATCACGATGCCTTCCTCTATTATTCGACGGGTGGGCTCGCTCGCCGCCTCCGCCGTCATATTTCCTAGCATCGCCCTTGCCACCGGCACCTACAAGCTGTCAGAGTCCTGGGAGGGCGAGAAGATCCTCAACCACTTCAACTTCTTCGACGACGCCGACCCAACGAACGGCTTCGTTACCTACGTCAACCAGAGCTACGCAGAGTCCACCGGCCTCGTCAAGACCACCGACAGCGGAAGCCTGTACTTAGGTGTCGACTATGAAACCACTCTAACCGCCGATGGCCCCGGCCGTGACTCTGTCCGCATCGAGAGCAACGAGTACTACGACCAGGGGTTGTACGTGGTCGACATTCAGCACATGCCCGGCAGCATCTGCGGCACATGGCCAGCGTTCTGGACAGTAGGCCCGGACTGGCCAACAGACGGCGAAATCGACATCATCGAGGGCGTCAACAAGCACGAGGCGAACGAGATTGTGCTGCACACTAGCGGCACCTGCGACGTCGGCGGCGGCTACAACATGACCGGCACCATGACCTCCAGCGAGTGCGGCGAGGCCTCAGGAACCATCGGATGTGTCGTCAAAGGCCAGCAGGGCTCCTCCGGCGACCCCTTCAACGAGCAAGGCGGCGGTGTCTACGCCATGGAATGGCAGGAGGAGTACCTGAAGATCTGGTACTTTCCGCGCTCCTCGATCCCCGCGTCCCTCACCGCAGGCACCCCCGACACCTCGTCATTCGGCACCCCCATGGCCCATCTGCAGGGCTCCTGCAATTTCAAGGAGCGCTTCACCCACCAGAAGCTCATCCTCGACACGACCTTCTGCGGCGACTGGGCAGGCGGTGTTTTCGGCGACAGCGGCTGCCCCGTCAGCGACGCCAGCAACCCGATCCAGAGCTGCAAGGACTACGTCGCCGAGAACCCGGCCGCGTACAAGAACGCCTACTGGGAGCTGAACTCTATCAAGATCTACCAGGTTGGCGGAACCGCTGAAGTCGCGGGTACGGCTGCCGCCACCACTAGCACTGCCGCTGCCGCTGCCGGGACGACTGCTGCTGCTACCGAGACCAACGCCGCCGGATCAATCGAGGAGATCACCACAAGCACCCACAGCATCACCCGCACCGAGACTGTGAGCACTTCGCAATCCACCGAGACCGCCGCCGCGGCGGCGACTACCTCCGCCGCCAGCGCTGCGCCCGAATCCGACGTCGACGCCGTCAACACACAGACCAAGACCAAGACCAAGAGCACCAGCTTCGTCACCAGCACGACAACGCTTTGCGCGGTTGAGAGCTCGCAAACCGCACTCGCCAGCGCCGACGCAACAACCAGCACCAAGAAAACCAGCTTCGTGACCCTCACAACAACCCTCTGCCCCGTCGAGAGCCAGCAAACCGCCAACGCCGTTCCTAGCGCCGAGGCATCGACAGAACTAGCCGCAGCCGCAGCTACGACCCCCGCGCCCGCTCCCTCATCATCCACCCCCGGATCCGGAACCGAAACCCCAGCGGAAGAAGACAGCGATAGCCAGAGCTCCGCGGACGCCGTGTCCGCCTCATCATCAAGCCAGTCAATTCCCCCAGACAGCATCATCTACACCGCGCCCGACGAGACGCCCAACCCGTCCGCCTCGGCCCCGCTCTTCACAATCAACTCGTCGTCCTCGCAGTTCGTCGTCGTGCCGTCCGCCGAACCGACCTCGTACGAGCCCACAGACGTCGTCCCCAGCGGCGTCAACGCTGATAGCACCGCGTCCGCGACGACACCGGCGAGCCCGGTGTTCACGGGGTTGGCGGTTCGGGCGAAGAGCTCGATCAGTGCGGGCGCGGCTGCGGCGGTTGGTGGTGCGTTGGTTGTGATGCTGCTTGTCTAAGTGGATCTGAACGCCCAGGGCATGGATGCTATTCCCTTTGACTCGATTCGATTCGAGTTGATGCGATTCCAGCCGCCTCGTCCGCGCGTCGGTGTTTTGTACGCTGGCTTTCTGTATTCTGTATTCCAATCAATACCCACACCCACACGCACATCCACAGATTGCATTGTGTGTTCTGTTATCTTCTGTCTGACTTCTTTTCTTCTGTACAATAATAAATATTCTTCGTGGGCGATGCCATACCCCAGCGCTGCTTGCTTCTGAACTCTAAATGTTCATGTTTCCTACCCCAGATTCTGTGAGACGGCGTGACCTTGTATCGCCGACTAGTGCGCAGCGCGTCCTTGCTTCGCCGACTCGGGTGTCCTGTTCTGTTCTATTCTGTTCCTCCTGTTCTATACTGGTCTAGCTAGACGATAGAAGATAGCATAAATCAGGTTCTGCTAGGGTTGTTCCTCCAAATCCTCAAAGATGCAAACGCCTTTAACCAACCGCTGAGCCTCCATTCATACCCACGGGCCCGTCGCGGAGACGAAACGGCGCGTTATGATGGCCATTTATTTATTCTACGAAAGTATCCTGTCCAGTGGTTATGAACTGACCTTGATCTGGGCAGATGCAGATGCGCAACCCTGACGGAAATGTGGAAATGCTTTGCAGTCCAGGCTATAATCATCAGCTATGCTGATCCAACCGCGCGTCCGGGAGGGGATTTATTGATACCATAGGGTACCATACGAAAAAGACTCGTTCGGGCGGCTGCGACCCCGACGGGAAAGGAGATACGGGCATATGACGGGAATGTACTCAGTTAGGTGGGTGGAGGCGCACCATCATTTTATTGGGATGAACTGCAGTACCTACAAAGAAGAGAAAGATCTGGCCGGATGGTGTCTGTAAGCCATGTTCAATCTAACCATCTTTGTCACTGCCATGCTGCCTAGGCAGGGTAGTAGACTAAGTATCCATTTGTAGTCAAATACTCAGTGACATATTCGGCTCGGCGGCTCTCCATGTTTATCATAGTTTGGATCATCGCTAGCATGGCTTCCCTTGTAGAGCATGTAGACGAGTAGGAGGAAGCAGAAGCATGAGCTGGCGTTCTATCAGATAACAGTATTACCCGGCGTAAGGGGCCCAACCTAAGAGTGGATCCAAGCCTAAGCCGTGAAGGTGCATCCCAGTTCCTCCCCAGCCAAAATACCATGCCAACATCGATC
>RHLP01000893.1:0-14007 GCA_003719405.1 Aspergillus incahuasiensis
CACCCCCCCCCCCCCCGCATCCAATTTGAGCATCTCACCCCTTAATTAATCTCAACATACTCAAAGTCCGCCGGAACCCTCACAGCCTTGCGATCGCCCACCGAATAGATGCCCAGCATGGCCCCCGTGAACGGTGCGCCGATCGGCAGCGGCGCTTCGATTAGGGCTCTGTTGCTGACTTCGCCAACCTCGACCCATTGCACTTCGTCCGACTGATCCTGGTCCTGGTCCCGGTCCGGCAAGACCTCGCGGAACTTGAACTTGTACGCATTCCCGCACTCAATGCGTAGTATAACGGCGCTGGTGCTCGAGATAAGCGGGATGTCCGTGCTCTGGGACGAGAAGCCCGGCGTGGAATGGGTGTTGCTCGGCGTGAAGCGGATGACCCGTTTCCTCTGCTTGCTCTGCGTCAGCGCAGTTTCAGACTCCGGCCTGGTGTCAGTGTCGGAGGCAAGCCGGATCCCAATGCTCGCAAACGTGAAGTAGTCTCGGTACACCACCGTCCCGGCCTCGGTATGCTCGCTGTCCGGGGGAAAGTGCAGTTTCGTCTCCCAAGTGCAGAACCGCGCTGTTTGCTTGCGCACGAAGAGCGTCGGTGTGGATGGGGACGAGAGCGTGTAGGGGGCGCCGAAGAGACGGAGGCCCTTTGCTCCTGCTCCTGACTTTGGTTTTCCTTCATTTGACGGTTCGCAGGCGAGCAGCGTGTATTCTTTCTTCAGCGGCGTGTTCTTCCTGTACCAGCCGAGTTGGAGCTCTGGCGACGTGAACTCGTCGCGCCAGGCTATGGGCGCACTGTGATGGTAGAGATGCGGCGTGTCGACGCTCAGGCTGATCCGCTTCCGCGCGTTCACGATCGGCCAGTCGTTCGCCCAGGTTACGGGGGCGAGGAACGTTTCTCGTCCTTTGCGTCAGATGTATTAGCTCCCGCGACGAGGTCTCAAGGTACGGAAAGAAAGCAACGCAAGGGCAAAGACAATGGCAAGGGCACGTACCAAAAACACTCCCCTCCCACCGCTGCCCCTCCTCCCTCCAAACGGGCCTGACGCCCAGGAAAACAGCCCACCAGTTCCCCTGCGCGTCCTCGACGAAATCCGCATGCCCCGTATTCTGCACCTCGTCGTCGCGGCCAACCCCGCTTCCAAAGAGCGGGTTGACTGCAGCATGCTCGTCGTCGCCAACAGGTCCAACCTCCCATGGCCCGAACGGCGACGTCTCAGACCGGCACACCCACTCGCTGTGCCCGGATTCGGTCCCACCCTCTGCCGTGAACAGGTAGTAGTATTTCCCGCGCTTGAAGATGTGCGAGCCCTCGGATACACCGGACGACGACGAGCGGATCAGTTTCGGCGCGGACGTCGCGGCCCCGGTTTCGAGGTTGATTGTGCTGATGTGGATCGCGAAGTCTTTCAGTTGGTTTGAGCCGCGCGCGACGGGCGTGCGCGTGTGCTTGCGGTATGTGCTGCTGAGGTAGACGGTGCCGGTGGCGTCGTCGTCGAAGAAGAGCTGGCTATGTTAGTCGGTCTTACCGTAGACCAAAGAGCAGTGTATGTTACATCCTGATCAAACCCGACCCCATCCAACCAAACCGCCTCGCTCCAGCTGCTCCCGCTTGGATCCCAAATCCCGGCCGCGTCCGTCTTGACGTAGAACCCGCGCGGCCAGACGCGGTCATCGTCTTGCGGGCGATACCGCGAGAAGCTCGCCGCGACGACGTAGAACACGCCCGTCCCGTTTTCTTCTCTGTATCGGATGCTTGTCGCCCAGACGCCGCCGCCGGGCTCGGGCGTCTGGATCTGCAGCTGCGATGGGCGCGTTATGGCGTGCGTGATTAGCGTCCAGGTTATTAGGTCGCGGCTGTGGTAGATTGGGGCTGAGGGCGTGAATTCGAAGGTTGATGTTACGAGGAAGTAGTCTGCTCCGACGCGGACTATGGATGGGTCCGGGTTTGAGCCTGCGAGAATGGGGTTTGTGTAGGGCATTGCTTTTGCTTGGGCGGGAGTCTTTGATAACTTAGTAGGTAGGGGAATGTGGAGATGGTGAGGAGTCTGGCGGGGGTGGAATTGATATACAGGTTGAGCGCGGTGGTTATTGGTGGAAAATACAGTGGCAGCTCGGGGTTCGTAGAAAATTAATAGATCCTTGATATTAGCCTAAATGTCATGATGTAGCTCCTTGATGTTTCTACCCTTAGTGAGCCTCATCAAATCAAACCATCGTTGTTGACGTCGTTTCTTGAGTCGAGAGCGTTATATATATCCTCGCATCCGACCTGTATCTAGTGCGGTATCTTGAAGACAAGAACACCCCGACAGGAGATCATACTCAGGCCACTAAAGCTCTTAGCATACTCAGCCGCGCCGCTGGTAGATTATATCGTCTGGCGCATATAAGTCATGCGCGTCCACTGCAAAAATCCCTATCGCGCGATGAGACGCTCAAGACACCATGAGGGGGTGAAAGTTCATTTCACCTATCGCACATGTATGAAGTTCGGTACCTTGAGCTCTGCCTACCACATGTGATCTTACGAGGTCATTCGATTGAGGAGCTCAACACAACTCGATCCCAAAAGAGGGCGTCTGGGATAATGATGCCGAGAGTAAGGCACGGATACTGGATAGCCAGGTCACATGTGAAAACGGTGCGGGATCAGCACTGATGGCTAAGATAACAGGGCAGCCACGGCTCGTCAACTGCCGCCTCGGCCAAAGGGAATCCTTCCTCCCTGCCACGCTAACTCCATCGTGCGTTGATCGGGCATGACCCCTGGTCAAGTCATTCGGCATATGGGTTTCCGAGCTGAACAGCTGCATGATACGGAGTAGTTCGAGTGGCACTTCGAATAATAGACGCAGCTCAGCCCAGGCAAGCGTTCCGTTGTCGGCCGATAGCAGCCAGGCACCAAGGCAGCAACAAAGAAGCCTCGGCAGTTTCCGCATTGGGATTACCCTCGGGTCAGCTCAGCTTCACGTCAATCTCCGTCCTCCGGCTCGCCTGCACCCCGTGGAGTCCGGGGCATCCATCCACATCCACCACGTATTTATTACCTCTACCTCGGCTGCTTGACACCCCTTTCCTCTCTTTTATCTCCTGAACCTCCCCATCCAACACCACCTCACGATCCCCACGCAAACGAAATCGAAACCATGCCGAATCCGCCCCCCGCCTGGGTCCAGGCCCTCAAGCCCGCCTCGCCGCAGGGCACCCAATTGCTGACACAAGAACGCGCACAATCGAACGTCGACGTTGACACGCTCGGAAACCTCCTCCACACGAAAGAAGCACTGCAGAAACAGGACGAGATTTTGCAAGTCCTCAAGAGCGAGAAGGTGTTTGACAAGGCGCGGAATCATGTCCTCGGCCGCACGGAGAAGATCCAGCTGGCGCTCGCCCGCGGGAAGAGGCTGCAGCAGTTGAAGAAGGCGCATGGGTGGAGTGATGAGGAGGCTCATGTTGCGAATGAGTTAGTCGCTGAGCCGACGCCGTATGGGCTGCATGCGTCGATGTTTTTGGTGCGTCTCTGCCTAGCCAAGTTGTTCGCGATTCTATGGTATGAGATGGTTGGCTAATTATTGGTGTATACTAGGTCACGCTCCGCGAGCAAGGAACGCCAGAACAACACAAGCTATTCTTCGAACGGGCCCGGAACTACGAGATCATCGGGTGTTATGCGCAGACGGAACTCGGCCACGGATCGAACGTGCGTGGGCTGGAGACAACTGCAACCTGGGACCCCTCGGACCATACATTCGTCATCCACTCGCCGAGTCTCACGGCGTCGAAGTGGTGGATTGGGTCGCTTGGCCGGACGGCCAACCATGCGGTGGTGATGGCACAGTTGTTCATTGCGGGCAAGAACTACGGGCCGCATCCGTTTGTCGTGCAAATCCGGGATATGGAGACACATCAGCCACTGGAGAATGTCTATGTTGGCGACATTGGGCCGAAGTTTGGTTACAAGTAGGTCCCCCGAGCTTGAGTGTGGGATAATGCTAACCAGTGTAGCACGATGGACAACGGGTTCCTCTTGTTCAACAAGCTGAAGATTCCCCACGTCAACATGCTTGCGCGGTTTGCGCAGGTCGACAAGTCGACGAACAAGTACCTCCGCCCCGCTTCGCCGTCACTCATGTACGGAACCATGACCTGGGTGCGCTCCAACATTGTCCTCCAAGCTGGCGGTGTGCTCGCCCGCGGTGTGACCATTGCCGTCCGCTACTGCGCCGTCCGACGGCAATTCCAAGACCGCGACGCCAAAGCCGGGGCCGAAGAAAACCAAGTGCTCAACTACAAGATGGTCCAGATCCGTCTGCTACCATTGCTCGCCGCCATGTACGCTCTCCACTTCACCGGCCGCGGCATGATGCGGCTGTACCAGGAGAACCAGGACCGCATGAAGGGCGCCTCGCAGGCAGACCAGGAGAAGCGCGGTGCCGGTCCAGAGGAGCTCCGAGCTGGCTCAGATCTCCTCGCGGACCTCCACGCTACATCATGCGGTCTCAAGGCTCTTGCTAGTACAACCGCCGGCGAAGGTCTTGAGGTCTGCCGCCGCGCCTGCGGTGGCCACGGTTACAGCAACTACAGCGGCATTGGCCCGTGGTACTCAGATTACCTCCCGACTTTGACATGGGAGGGCGACAACTACATGCTCACGCAGCAAGTTGCTCGATATGTATGTCCCTTTTCTGACCCTGTCATGAACAGTCATTAACCCTGTCGTAGCTCCTCAAATCCGCCCGCGCTGTTCTCGCCGGTAAAGGCACCGCCAACGACACATCCCGCATCCTCCAAGCATACCTCGCCCGCCGCGACAAGGGCGCATCCTTCGACATCCTCGGCGACGACGCCGACATCGTAGCCGCGTTCGCCTGGCGCACAGCCCACCTGACCTTTGAAACACTTAAATACCGCGACGTCGAGAAGCGTAGCTGGAACAGCCTCCTTGTGAACTTCTGGCGCCTCTCCACCGCGCTCTCCCAATATCTGGTCGTCAAGAACTTTTACGAAGCCGTCACATCCCCCGAGCTCACGTCGACGCTGGACAAGGACACCGCGTCTATCCTCCGCTCCCTCTTCCGCCTCTACGCCCTGCACACCCTCGAGCGCGAATCTTCCGAGTTCTTCTCCAGTTCTGCCGTGACAGTCCGCCAGATCGGCTTGACCCAGACGAGCGAGGTCATGAAGCTGCTTGATGAGATCCGCCCGCATGCGGTGCGGCTTGTTGATGCGTGGAAGATCCCCGACTGGCAGCTGGATAGTGCGCTCGGACGTAGCGATGGCGACGTCTACCCGGATCTGTTCAAGCGCGCGAGTACCGAGAACCCGGTTAATGATCTCGTGTTTGACCCGTATCCGTGGAATGACAATGTCTTGAAAAATGGAGGTGCGTTTAAGAGTAAGCTGTGAGCGGGGAAAGCTGTTGATGGGAAATGTGGCTATGTTTGATAAAGGCTAGATAGATATCTAGATTGTTAGATTGGCTTGATAGAGTCGGGATATACTAAACATCTTATGACTGTTTGTCTTTCTGTGCTGCTTAGCACCGCCACCAACCTCACATATGTCGTAAAAAGGACTAGCAGCCATTTAGTGGGGTTCGAAGTCCGATCTGAGGCGGAATGTCGCCATAGCCCTGGCAGACCATGACTGTCAAGCAAAATCACCCACCGAGACATCTCCGAACAGAATCGAAAGATGGCGGTGGCGGTGATCGACCCGCGCCGTTGGTGTTTGATGGTGGAGTCTCGGCATTTGATCTCGTGGAGAGCCTTCTGATTTGCTGCCTCACCGACCAGGCGGCAACTGACCAAACAAGGTTAGGCTCGGAGACATTCAGCGGAAGTTGTCCCGACCGTCAGATCTTTGTTTGCTTGTGCCCGCCTAGTGTTGATAGCCTCCGAGAGTCGGGAATAGCTTCAAGCAGAGGTCATCTACCTTCAGATACCGATCCAGCGTCATCCCTGCCTTTCAAAAATGCTAAGTGAAGTGTTCCTGGATTGACAAGTGGCGATGGCTAACGTACGTACCTATACAAGGCAATGCTCCACCCCGATTGCGTGCCGATTTCAAAGCAAGTGGACCTTGTCCATCTTTCCAGTTGAGTTTCCACTCGATTCTTCAGCGCTGCCGTATATAAGGACCTTCCTGTTCCTGCCTCACCATGTAGTCCATCACTTCTATATACTATACCAACTCAACCTCCACAATGGCCCTCCCCGACGTCGAAAACACCCCTGCCGCAGGCATCCCCTACTTCACACCTGCGCAAAACCCTGCCGCGGGCACCGCCGCCAACCCGCAAACCAGCGGCAATGCCGTCCCCAAGCTCTACACCCCGCTCACCGTCCGCGGCCTGACCTTCCACAACCGCCTCGGCCTGGCCCCGCTGTGCCAGTACTCCGCGCAGGACGGGCACATGACGGACTACCACATCGCGCACCTAGGCTCGATTGCGCAGCGCGGCCCCGGGCTGATGATGATCGAAGCGACCTCCGTCTCGCCCGAGGGCCGCATCACGCCGCAGGACGTCGGGCTGTGGAAGGACTCGCAGATCGCGCCGATGAAGCGCGTCATCGACTTCGTGCACAGCCAGAGCCAGAAAATCGGCGTCCAGATCGCGCACGCCGGCCGCAAGGCCTCCAACATCGCCCCCTGGCTTATGAACCAGGGTGTCGTCGCTACCGAGAAGGTCGGCGGGTGGCCTGACCGCGTCTTCGGCCCCTCCACCGTTCCCTTCCACGAGTCCTTCCCTATCCCCAAGGCCATGAGCACCGAGGACATCGAGCAGTTCAAGCAGGACTGGGCTGCGGCCTGTAAGCGCGCTATTGCGGCCGGCGCCGACTTCATTGAGATCCACAATGCCCACGGCTACTTGTTGTCGTCGTTCCTCTCGCCCTCGGCAAACACCCGCACCGATAACTACGGCGGCTCCTTCGAGAACCGCATCCGTCTGTCCCTTGAAATCGCGCAGATCACCCGTGACGCTGTTGGCGAGCATGTCCCCGTCTTCCTGCGTGTCTCTGCCACCGACTGGATCGAGGAGAACCTCCCCGAGGAGTCCTGGAAGCTGTCCGACAGCGTGCGCTTCGCCGAGGCCCTCGCGGCCCAGGGTGCCGTCGACCTGATTGATGTGTCGTCTGGCGGTGTCCACGCCGCGCAGAAGGTCAAGTCTGGCCCGGCGTTCCAGGCGCCCTTCGCGGTTGCCATTAAGAAGGCTGTTGGCGACAAGATGCTTGTTGCTACCGTTGGTACCATCACCAACGGTAAGCAGGCGAACAGGCTGCTTGAGGAGGATGGGCTCGATGTTGCGCTTGTCGGTCGTGGGTTCCAGAAGGACCCGGGTCTTGCGTGGACGTTCGCCCAGCACCTCGGTACAGAGATTGCCATGGCCAGTCAGATTCGTTGGGGCTTCACGAGGCGCGGAGGCACTCCGTACATTGACCCTAATGTCTACAAGGAGAGCATCTTTGAGTAAGCGTTGTATTTTTCCATTGCGTTTGGTAAATTTGGATAGACTTAAGAGCGTGTGGTCTTGTTTTAGGTGTTTAGATGAGAGAAGATTATTACGGATATAATATGTACTTGATCAACGTTATCTTTATTTATTATCGATTGGCCTACCTTCCCCAATGAACGGCATTGACAGCCATGCATTCTCGATAATGGTAAGCCTTACCTGGCAGTAGAGTCAGGAGGTGGCCACGTCTCGTCTGCAACGTATACATACACCCCGCGTATCCAGAGTGTATAGATATCACGGGCAATCCTGACCCTCCCGGCTGCCTCAATACATGATTAAGCAACCTGTGTCTACATAACTATTTACCGCCGAGATATTATATCCAGAAGTAAAGAGAAAGCGCTGGTCTGCGACCCAGGCTACGGTACGCAGAATACCATATATATAGTAGAAAAATCATCCCCATACCTAAGCTCAAGGTCGGGTATGTTTTCTACGCGAGTACAGGAGTAACTTAACTTAGTCCACCCGCTGTGCCTTGCATGAGATCCAACTGCACTGCGATGCGACTTGCGAATATACCCCGTCCCGTCCTTAACCTGCAGGATGCGATGGACAGCAATTCCATGTTTGCTTCGCTGCAGATATAAAGCGACTGACTGACTGGCTTGGCTTGGCTGGCTGTCTTGTCGCGTTGATTCTTGGTTTGGATATATCCTGGCACCTAACCTACGATGGGAGATCCCGCCCGAGGTGCTGCGAGAGCTGCCGGGGAATGGATGGATGGCCGCGACGCGAGGACAAGGGGGAGCTATCTCCGCTCCTGCTTCCGGCGACCTGACCCGGAGTGTCAATGTCGACGTAGCCGTGGCGCCAACGGAATGGTACCTTAGGAGGTGCCTGGAGGAGTTGGACCCTGGCGTTGGGTGTTGCCTAGGGTGGTTGACGGCACGGCGGGAGGGTGGCGGCTCCCGCGAGGTAGGGAGGTCGGTATGTGAATATGGGGGGTCGGCGGAGAAGGGTAAGTGTAAGTGTAAGGATAGAAAATAGACGATAAGGATGGAGGATAACACTGGAAGATAAAAATGGAGGATAGGGATGAAAGCAAAGCCCCTATGTATAAGAAGGAAAGCAAGAACGAGAGCAAGAAGGAAAGCAAAATGCAAAGTATAATAAAAAAAAAAAGATGTAAAGAAGAACTTTTATATGTGCAAGAAGAAAGGAAAGATATAAAGCAAGATGTGAAGGAAAACAAAAGTGAAAAGAAAAGGTAGGTATGAGAGTAAGAAGAAGCATTAGAAGAAGCATAAGGATAAGAGTAGGGATAAGAGTAAGGATGAGAGTAAGGATAGTGAAAGAATCTATATAAAAGAGGATAGAGATGGAGCGTTGAGAAAAAAAGAGACAGCATGGATGGAAGATGGAAGGAGCTGAAGGGTAAGTCAGGATGAACACTGCATTGGACCAGGCAGCAAGAAACGGGCAGGCAGCAGAAATACCTAAACAATCACGGAAGATGCTTGAGACAGGCAAGGTTCATGGCCGCTATTAAGGTTGCCGGAGATCACTAGATAGATAGGGATCTTCTAAAACTTAAGTCTATATCACCATGAATTTCCGCCTAGGGCGAGGGTGTCTGTCGCCCGACATGCATCCTCGAGGGAGGACATTGCTCAGTAAACTCATGCTAAGCGCTACGCTACGCATTTGGCGGGATCCCATGGCCTGCTTGCGTGGATGCGAGGGCCTCCAGCAGTGCGTTCATCAAGCACAGCTAGATGCGGCGTCTTACCTGTCCATCTAGCCACTGAAGTCCATTCTGCTGTAGTATGCTCCCGGCTATTATCCATGCGTTTGAGGATATATGCAGGGAGTCAACATACACTGCGATTCGAGAATGCCTGTTGATCAGGAACCTCAACAAGCCGAGCAGATTGTTCCCGGGCCTTTAATAGTTCCTTCTCCTTGCCCTGGAGCGCTACGCTCAGACTAAGCCCCCGGGTAAATGACCCGAATTCGACTGGGTGCCGAAGCCCTAAGAGCTAGGAGGCTGAGGGTGGCAGTGGTAGATGGGGTCAAAGAGCGTTGATGCGGAGTCGGACGAGAGGATGGTGGACGTTTATACGTCGAAGCTCTCGGGCTGCGTGGTACTGTATGCACGATGAATTGAGCGGACTCGTAAAGTTTGATTCGCGTGTGGAGTACTGTATAGGTGACACCGGGGACGTTGTACCCGGAGGTCAAGATTAGGAAAGCTTGCCCTGCGGCTTTCACCAAGCCTGGACAAGTTATCATAAGAAGCGATACAGAAACTCCAGGTTCTGCAAATTGAGCGCATCGCCTTCATCTTCAAAGGGCACCCAGCCGTACCAGTCGTCCTGCGGCATGGGCATTAACAAGTCACCGGTCGGGATACCACCAGCAGTCGCAAGTCCGCCAGAGACAGGACCCACGGTGGGTGTTGAAGCATTGATTGTTGTTTCATTGCTGTGCTCGACCTGACTTTCACCTTCACCCGCCCGCCGCAAACTCTCCGCCGTCCGATCATCCAGGCCTCGGAAGAACAAGTGCAGGACCCAGTTTTCCAGGTCCCAGGATTTCTGCAGCTCCTCTAGACTAAGCAAGCATAGCCGCGCGCGGTGCTCGGCAAGTGTACGCATTGTACCGCTGCTGCGACGGTGATGGATTGTGTGGATGCAGAGGGTTGAGAAGGCGTGCGTGATCAGGTGCGGCGGCGCGTGCTGGACGAGATGGTGCGAAAGGAGATCTTCCAGGATGCGTGTGCTTTTTGTTGCGGCGTCAAGGGCGATCTGTCCGCTATCTTGTGGGGTCGGGTCTAGTAGGGTGCGACGGTGGAGGAGGATATAGAGGTTCCTATGAAATGACAAACGGTGTTAGATATCACACTGGTCCAACTTGAGGAGCCGCTTAGGGAGATGTAGACTGACTGGTACGTCATATGTAAAAGCCCAGTGAGGAACAGAGTGTCCGGCGAAACAGCTGCGCGCTCTAACTGGAGTTCAACTGGTAACTGAGACTCCCAGAGGCAGAGTTGTTCGTTCAACGCATTCCTAGTAGCGAGGTCTGGTTGTTGATGATGGAGGTACTGTGTTGAGACAATGGTGCGAACTTTACAAAGTGTACCATTAGAGATGGTACTGTGTATGAGGAGGGTATGGCGAAGTGAGTGGCTTACGCAGTCTGGCCAGCTTAGCCATTTCAACCGGATATACCAGGTCCTGTGTATTTTGAGTACCAAAAGTGTCTTGTTCAACAGGCCGTTCCTCAAGGATATCATCCGGTTGGAGCATCTCGACGTCGCCATCTTCGTCACGAATGCGCGGAGGCAGGCCAAGGGCAGCAGCGCTCTGCTGGTCGCGTGTCTGCGAAGGTTACCACCGAAGCGTAGAGCGGCAAAAAGTAAAACGGGAGAGAACCTACATACAAAGCCCACCATATCCTCTTCCACAGCTTCTTTTCCCGCGGGCGTGGTGAGAATTGAGACCTGGAAACTCCGTCAGCTTCGCTCAAGGACAACGAACACCGCTGGGTCGGGAGGGCGAGGACAGAACGAACATCATATGCATCCCCCTCTTCTGCGCTAGACTGATGGCAATCCCCAACCAGTACCTCACGTCTCGCTCCTCACTCGGCCCGCCTCTCCAAAAGCTCAGCATGAACAGCGCCTGGAGTTTGACGATGGGGCTCGACTCCGCATCAGCCTCGTAGATCGCTTTGGCGCGCGAATAGAAGAGGAATTTCGCACGGTACCGCACGGGGAACTCTGTTTTTGCGAATTTTTCATCGTCGCAGAGGCTGACGCCAATGAATAGCATGCACTGTAGAAGCAGCGGGGGGATACTGCTCATGCCGGCAGTAGTTGAAGAGGAGGGGGGTTTGTGTCTGGCCTGGTTGATCGCCGCCCGGTCAACGATGGGAAAGCAAGGGTGGAACCAGCGAAAGTAGGCTTGCAGTAAGACTGTGACAGTTGATTCTGGTGGGAAGGACAGAGCGCCACTGGACTCCAGCTGGGCGGCTTGCTGGACTTGGTGCAAACGGACGGCGTCGTCGCGGGTACTTGTGGGCGCGAGACGGTCGGGCAGCGGATAATGCAGCTTTGGCGGTTGGGTTGGGTCCATCACGGATGTCAGAGGGCTCGACTCGCCGAGGAAGACGGTCGATTCGTTTATCTTTTGTCTTGCGATGGGGGCATTGGGTAGAGTTGAAGAAGTGGTAGCGCTGGACGTGGTGGGCGGCAGTTCGGGAAGCGGCAGGAGCTGAGACTGATGCTGGGATCGAAGCTGGACAGGAGTAGAGGATGGCTCGGAGGATTTAATATTCTTCTTGCGGGGGTATCTTCATCGCTCATCAGCATTAAACAACAACAGGAAAATAGACGAGTGAGTGGCCGCGTACTTTCCCCGCCGCGAAACACCGACTTCGCAAGGGACCTCCTGCGTGACGCAGTTGGAGCACGGCTGTTGCTGGAGCACATCGCAGCGGATGCGGCGCCGATGGCAGTGGACACAAGCTTGTTTTGCTCGACGCAGCGGCATTTTGGATATAACACTGAGATGCCGGTGAGAAAGAGTGAGACGGCGTCTCAGGAGATTCCAGAGCGACGGCCGGTTACTCGGTTATATGCTCGGTTACTTGGCCTGGGATGACGCGGGGAATTTAAAGGCCAGCCACCTCCGCACCATTCAACGATGCCCAATTTGAATTGTTCACATAGACTAGATACAATGCTACGGAGCCTATCACGACTGTCTAGTTCTTGCAATGGCTCGAGACGTCTTTTCTCGGCGTCAGCCCGGCGGCCGATCATGGACCTGACCGGCTTCTCGGAGAACCAGCTTACCGTCCGCGACGCCATCTCGACAATCTGCTCGAATTTTTCGAATACATACTGGCAGGAGTGTGATCAGCTTGAGCGCGATCCTAAGGAGTTTCACGCTGCCCTGGCGAAGGATGGGTGGCTTGGGATCGCTCTGCCTGAAGAGCACGGGGGCGCTGGACTCGGTTCGTACAGCCCATCTTGAAGTTTATCGCGAAAATCAAATCCAAATCCCAGCAACACTAACTGTATGAGCAGGTATTTCCGAGGCTACAATGATGATGCAAACAATCACACAGTCAGGTGCCGGGATGGCCGGTGCGCAATCCATCCACGCCAACGTCTACGCGACACAACCACTCGCAAAATTCGGCAACAAAGCACAACTCACCGAGACCATCCCAAACATAATCAACGGCAACTGGCGGACTTGCTTTGGAGTAACAGAGCCGAATACAGGGCTGGAAACATTGGCTCTCCAAACCCGCGCAGAGCTCAACAGCGAGGGCACGCAGTACTCCATTACCGGCCAGAAGATCTGGATTACCTGCGCGCAGGTCGCGAGGAAGATGATCCTGCTGGCGCGGACAACGCCGAGAGAGGAAGTCAGCAAGCCAACGCAGGGGCTGAGCATGTTCTGCATCGACATTGACAAGAGCGCCCCCGGGCTGGATCTCAAGAAGATCAAGAAGATGGGCGGGCGGGCTGTCGACGCAAACGAGGTGTTTTTTGACAAGTACCAAGTGCCCGCGAGTACCCTCATTGGCCGCGAGAGCGAAGGCTTCCGGATGATTCTGCACGGGATGAACGCCGAACGGTGTCTTCTTGCCGGTGAGGCACTTGGGCTGGGATACGTTGCCCTTGAACGGGCAGCCGAGTACGCGAATACGCGGCATGTCTTCGGTCGTGCCATTGGCCAGAACCAGGCCATTGCGCATCCCCTTGCCGATGTATACATGAAGCTCGAGGCTGCGAAGCTGGCTACCTACCACGCAGCTCGGCTGTACGATGCTTCGCGGACGGACGACTCCATCCCCGCGCATAGCGTTGGAGTCGCGGCGAACAGCGCCAAGTATCTTGCTGCCGAAGCGGCATTTACGGCTTGTGAGCGGGCGGTCCTGACGCATGGAGGCATGGGTTATGCCATGGAGTATGATGTCGAGCGCTGGCTAAGGGAGTGTCTAGTGCCGCGGATCGCCCCGGTCAGTAAGGAGATGATCTTGAACTATGTCAGTGAAAAGGTGCTTGGATTGCCTAGGAGTTATTGAAATCCAAGGCATTGTATATAGGCTTATTATCATTCTATCATGTTCTTTTCTCTACATTCCAAGTCCCATTCGGTTCCAGTGACTAAATCAGGCAGCAGTGCCAGGCTACCACGGGTGGGAAAGAGCTTCATGCTTCACTTCAACTCAATTCCAGCGCTAGTAATTGTCATTGTTTGGATTCAAAACAATTAAGTGAGTAATCAGACTCACCGCGCGACGTCAAATTGACTCGTAGACTTTCCTTGACCCGCCTACCCCTCCTTACAAAGACATCCCTTCCCCTCCTGTTGATCTTCAGTCCTCAACTCCTTCACACCTCTACAGCACTACCTCTACAGTTCTACAAACACAACATCTCAAACCACTCAACATGGCCACCAACATCGCTATCAACACCCCTCCAGCCCTCCCAACCGACTCGACCAAGCCAACCACCCCAGACT
>RHLP01000895.1:0-10000 GCA_003719405.1 Aspergillus incahuasiensis
CCCCTAATCGGCAACATCCATCAGCTCCCCAAGACCCTGCAATGGCTGCACCTCTACCACCTGAGCAAGCAGTATGGCCCCGTCATGCACTTCAGCATGGCCGGGCAGCCGCTGATCATCCTCTCAACCCACCAAGCCGCCCACGACCTTCTGAATAAGCGGAGCGGGCGGTACTCCGATCGCCCGCGCATGGTCATGGCTGGGGAACTTGTTACAAAGGGGATGCACATGCTCATCCGGCCGTATGACGAGCGGTATAAACTGCACCAGCGCATGGAGGCTCCCCTCCTTACACTGCGCGCGGCGAGTAACTACCAACCCTTGCAAGACCTGGAAAGCCAGCAGCTCCTCTTTGATGTCCTTGGCGAGTGGGACAAGTTTGGCGAGAAGGGTGTTGATTTCCACCACCACTTTGAGCGTGCGATGGCGTCTACAATCTACTGCCTGAACTACGGGTACCGCCTGGTGACGGGGTACGAGAAGGAGCTTATGGACGGGAAGAAGGTGCAGGCAGAGTTCGCACGCACGGGACAGGTCGGGGCTTATATTGTCGATTCATTTCCGAACTTGAACTACCTACCCAAGTTCTTGGCGCCGTGGAAGAAAGAAGGTGAAGAGCTGTACGAACTGGAGCGCTCGCTGCATGTCGGGAATCTGCGCAAGGGGCTGGGCAGTCGGAGCTGGAACTTTGCCAAGTATATGAAGGATTCGCCCGAGGCTGTCACCATGCCCGAGGAGGAGCTTGCCTTTGATCTTGGGATCCTCGCGGATGCTGGATTGGATACTTCGACTGTTGCGCTCGACTGGTTTCTGGTTGCTTGGTTGACTTCGGGGGCCACCTGGGCGAAGAAGGCGCAGGCGCTGCTGGATGAGGTTGTTGGAAGGGATCGCATGCCGACCTTTGAGGATCGGCCGAAGCTGGCTTATATTGATGCGATTGGTACGCACCTCCCGCTGATCCCCCCAGTAATCGGAAGTAATGTACTGACTGCGGACGGGCGTCTAGCAAGCGAAACCCTCCGCTGGCGCCCCGTGGTGGTCTCCGGCGTCCCACACTTCACAAGAGTCGCCGACGAATACATGGGCTACCACATCCCTGCAAACAGCACCGTCCTCCCGAATGCCTTCGCGATAACCCGCGACGAGTCCGTCTTTGGCGACGAGGTCGACTCTTTCATCCCCGAGCGCTGGCTCGCCGAGAACCCCCCCACACCCCCGCAAATCGACACCTGCGGCTGCAACGTGTCCGCCCTCAAGGACCTCCCACATACAGGTTTCGGATTCGGACGCAGGATCTGTACGGGGCGTCTCATTGCACGCAATCAACTCTTCATCCAGATGGCGCGCATGCTGTGGGCGTTTGACGTTGAGGCCGGCGTTGTCGATGAAGGTACGGGGAAGAGACATCAGGTTGATGATATGGATTGCACGGAGGGGTTTGTTACGCTTCCGAAGCCGTTCAGGGCTGTTATGCGGCCAAGGGGGGTGTGGGTTAGGGAGAGGATTGTGGAGAGGGGCAGCACGCATGGGCTGGACCATGCGCGGATTTTGCACCAGGCGAGGCTGGATCGGGCGTAGGTTATGGATGGTAATTCGAACGATCCACAAATGCCTTCTATACATCATGCAATACGTCGATACTCTGTTATTGTTACAGTTTATGGCCACCCGCCTTCGTCTGAATGCTGCTCGACGGAATGGGAGGCTGACCGATGCAACCGTGGAAAGCTCGAGTGGGAGCTATTGCTTCCATATTCTGTGCAGTGTGAGCAGCATACAGTGGCGTCCTTAGTGAAGCTGAGAATACCTTAGAGCAAGGACAGGCCGTGGCAACAAAAAGCCAAGCAAACAATTTTCCAATACCACAACACGAGGAGATAAGTTACGCGTGCGAGTCTAGTTTGATGAGAGTCCAGAATACTGCAATTTCTTCATGGTGGCTTCTGGCCCTCAACGGAGGCAGCATCACGTTACGCGCGCGTATATCAAGTCCATACCAACCAAGGCGACCGTTTCGAAAGCGACCTCAACTCGTTCATGCCATAAAGCAGGTTTATATCCTTATCCATCATCTACCCGACTCGAGCACAAATTCTGGGAGGGCATTTGCTTCCATAAATTAAAGAATCAAACCGAGGTTTGTGTTATCTAGCAGCCGCCCAGCCTTCCGTTGCCACCTCGGGGCCTTGCACTAGTCCCCAAAGTCCTGGGCCCAACTTAGCATGCAGGATAAAGCTAGATAGTTCCCTTAGCAATCGTAGTTAGCCAGTACTCCCAGTCCGTCAATGGACACTCTTGACCTGAGAGAACTATGGCTTGGGGGGTTTCTGTTATGCAAACATACACAACACCCATCAACCGCTTGATCGCCCCATAATGTGCTACTAGTCATGCAAATGACCCAGGGGCTGGACGCACGACAGACTGTCGGTGCCCTAGATACTGACACGGGTGAGATTCTTCATTGCAGTTCTTCTCGCCGAGTTATGCGGGTCGCACCGACAAGCCCCTGCAGGTGGACCTGAATCGGCACCACCGACGATAGCCCCCACTGTGTAATTTCTGCAGCGTTTCAGGTCACTCCAACCCCAGGCCAGCGTTGCATTGAGATGTGGCGCAGATCGAAAGGATCGGCCCTTGAATCTGCCCTGAAACGATGAGCTTGGGGGCCGAAAGCCGACATAAAGCTGCTCGCATTGTTGGGCATCCATCTCATCACAGCGCAGCACATCAATAACATGTCGAGACTCTTCCAACTCCTAGCCTGCGCGGCCCTTGGCCTCTCAGCCGTAGAGGCTAAAGCAGTTTTTGCGCATTACATGGTACAACCAACCATCCTTGACTCTCTCCAATCATCCACCCACCAACTAACAACGCCTTCAGATCGGGGAGCTGGACTCTTCGACCAACCACGCAACCCGCGACATCCAAGACGCAATCGCCATGGGCCTCGACGGCTTCGCGATGAACGTCGGCGACCCGGGCGCAGGCTGGGCGACCCGGGCAATCGACCAGCTCTTCGCCGCAGCAAGCGGCACAGACTTCAAGCTGTTCTTCAGCTTCGACACCCACCAGCACAGCACGCTGGGCGACCATTTCGATTTCTTCAACGGGTACCGCGACCACGCCAACTACCTGACCGCGGGGGAGGGCGATCTGCCCGTGGTCAGTTCGTTCGGCGGGTACGACCAGCTGGACACGTGGGGGTATTTCAAGACCAACGCGAATATCTACCTGCTGCCCAATCTGGACGATCGGCATATCGACAATTACTACAATCACCCGGACACCTACCTGGCCAACTTCAACTATAATGTTGATGGGTACTTTAGCTGGGAGTCTGCGTGGCCCGAGTCGAACGGCCAGCCGGCGAATGTCAGTTCGGACGGCGATGAGACCGTTATGGCCTTTGCGCACAACGCCGGGAAGAGCTATATGATGGGTAAGTGCAAGGCCTGCCACGAGTGAACGAGATTTTGAACCAAGTTCCCTGACAACCTGCCGTTGCTCTGATATGTAGGCATCTCACCCCTGCAGTACAAGGACCAGGGCGGCAACAACTTCTACCGCAGCGGCGAGGCGAACCTCGCGCGACGCATGGAGCAGATCCTCGACCTGCAGCCTGACTTTGTCGAATTCATGACCTGGGTAAGCTCTCTTCCCCCTCTCTCTACCCAACCTTAGCAACAACTTACGCAAATGCCCCGCTAGAACGACGGCGGCGAGAGCCACTACCTCGGCAACCTCTGGTCCGAAGCGTACACGACGGTCCCCGAGGTCCTTTCCTACGCCAACACCGACGACTGGCCACACGCCGGGTGGCAGCCGCTCGTGACATCCTTCATCAACGCCTACAAAGCCGGCGATCCAGCCAGCGAGATGGAACCCGTGTCCGGCACCGGCACAGGCGCAATGTGGTACCGCGGCATGTTGCAGAGCTGCACGGAGTCGCGACCTAGCAACGCCGACGCGGCGCTGGACGCTGTCAACTACGGGATCGTCGTTCCGGCGTCGGCGCAGGGGTACAGCATCCGGGTTACCAGTGGAGGCGAGGTGTTGAGGACCGTTGAGGCCACGGCCGGGCTGAACTACGCGGCTGTTGAGGGGCTGCGTGTCGGGAGCCAGAAGGTCGAGCTGTTGGATGGCAGTGGGGATGTGGTTATGCGGGCGAGCAGTACGAACGATGTTACTGACTCGAACGAGTGCAACTTCAACTATAATGTTGTTGAGCTGCGCCAGACATCTGCGAGTCGGAGAGCCGCCCATGTGAAGCGGGCACACGGTCATTGAGGGCAGGGACTGGCATCTAGTCAAGACTTTGAGGAGGGGCCATGTTCATAGGGCCTTTCCCTATATGTCAATCACAGAAGAAAGGATGTACTGGAGAAGCTCTGTGGGCCGCTGCAAGATACAGCCCAATCTTCCTCCATTCTAACTTTGGCAAGCCCACACTCTAGACAGTATTCAACGTGAGTGTCTATGGCGCCTAAAACACTGGCTGCAGTACAGTGGACAGTCGATAAAGAGTCATTCCTTCACGACCCCCATTCTCCGGTGTAGAGCACCAAGAATTATGAAATAGTTCTTCTCCGTAGCATGGTCTGCCACAGTGTGTTATATCAAATCCTTGAGGTGAATATCAGCTCCTGTTTAATCACGGAATGTACGATATATGTATATCTCTCTACAACTCCATGATAAAGCGGGCTTCCTTCATCATCGGAGGATTTGGTCACCAGCCGGACCTTTGATACCAACATTATTGATATCAGCACCGTCCAAGTGTAAGAAGCGGTCGACGGGGCGTGCGACACCCTATAGTATAACAGCGAGACGTGCGGGCTCTGCCACAAGGGAAGTTAAGCTGATAATCCAGTTTTTCTTTATTAACTCCAGAGGACATGAGTTATTGCTGGTGCAACGCGCGCAATGGATCGTTGTCTGCGTACCTTAGAACAATCTCGGGAGGCTAAGCCCGTCTTCTACGCCTTCATAAAGGACCCTGCGAGGATGCAGTGTGTGGTCATGGAAGGTCAAAAGTATATCTTGCCCATTTTAAGTGTGAGCACTTTTGATAACCACACTCTCGTTCCTCTGATTCCTGGACGTGGTTCGAAACTCGCGCCTCGTTGCGAAACGCCGGAAAGATTTATGGGGGTATGTTACAATACAAGCCAGACCCCTTCTTGCAGCTGCTTTGTCTGTTGATGGACTAGTCTGTGAGACGGGATCCAGTGTGGTGTGACTTGTACAGTATATGGCCTCTGAGATTTATTGTTGTGCTGGGAAGAGCATTTGCCCGATACCTGGATTCTTCAGGCGCGCGAGAAGGAGGTAGGAAGCTGCTATCACCCTGAACCATAAAGTAGAATCATATCACATACATACTGGCAAATCAAAAGTAATCATCAAGCAGACTCTCCGACCAACCTTTAGGCCTTTCCTCCGAAATGAGAAAGCGTTTGATGGAAAAGTCCTCGACAGCCTGCGCAAGGCCTGGCACAACATCTACCCGACGGAGCAATGCCTTGACCCTGGACTGTTTCCTAGTTCCGCCATTACCCCTGGCGACCATATTCATGTTCCCATCAGGTCCCAAGGCGCACCACCGTTGGGCAACGCGGTAGTCCTCCCATGGTTCCTCGCCATGCGCGAACCGAATCCACGCCTCGTGGACCGAGTCCGCAAGCTGCTTTTGCTCACTTGTCAGCTGCTCGTACATGGTCAAAAACACAAACAGAAGGTCGAAGCTGTGGTACGCCTCCCCGCGGTAGATGTTGTTCGGGAAAGCGCACTTTTCGTCAAAGTGGAAACAGTAGGATGGAACCGTACAGCCACGGGCGATTGTCTGTGCTCTCCCTTCATCCGGAATATGAAAGCCGATATCGGCGAACATGCGCTCGATGGCTTGCAGGATCTCGGATGACGGAAGATCCTCGTGGAAGTCGTACAGCGCGAAGATGAAATCGGTTGTTTCCGGTGATAGATTGCGGAGAAATGCCGTCCGGACTGTTTCATATGTTTCTCTCGCCAAGTTGTATCGATAGATCATGCCTTCGCTTCCGGTATTACCCTGCATGAAACCCTTCAGCCAGGGAGGAGGAGCATTCCACGATGTCGGGCTGGGCAAATGATCCTCGGCCCAAAACCAGCCGTCCAAGCAGGGAGACGGCAACGGTTCCAGAATCCCAAAGATATCCAATGTTGCGCCACAAATCTCCCGGTTTGGGATCCCTTGGAGCTGAGACAGCGCGTCGGGGGCTTCGGGTGAGATGTCAAAGTACTGGAGAGTCTTGGAGTACAACAGTTCATGCTCCTGCATTGAGAAGCAGCGGAAGCTTCCGGAACTGCCAGAGTGCTGGATTGCCCTCTGAAACGGGGCGGGCTTCTTTGCATACCACTGGCATCCCACAGACATGCCGCCAGCAGACTCGCCGAAGATGGTTACGTTGTCGGCATCGCCTTGGAACTGGCCTATGTACCTGTTGACCCAGTACAATGCCGTCTGCTGGTCGGTAAAGGAAAAGTTGCCGTTCCCCTCGAAACCATCCGCCTTGAGACCAGCAGCGATATCGCGCGACGCCAGGAAGCCAAAGAGACCGAGGCGATAGTTGATGGCTGCGTAGACCACAGGTCGTCCCTTGCGCACGGCCTCGGAAACAAGGCGGAACCCGTCACACACTGGAAGATGGGCAGAGCCATACACAAAGCCGCCTCCATGGATGAAAACCATGACAGGGGACAGCTGCTCCGTGTCCGAGGGGGGGATTGTAAGGTTGATGGTGAGGCAATTGTCGCCATCGTCCTCATCGGGCTTGTTGAGATGCTTAAAAGGTTTCACTTTAGCAGTGTCGAACGTTGCCAGGAAGTCAAAGGGCGCGGGTTGGACAGCCCAAGGTCTAAGAAGGATCAGTCTTTGAATCCAAAAAAAAAAAGGCGCTCGCCTACCCCAGTCGGGTCCCATCATGCTCCTTGTTCTCCCAGGAATCTGCCAGTGTTGCACGGGTCCAGTTTTTGGCGAGGCGTCCATAGGGAATACTATAGAATTGGCGCACTCCGTTTGGAAACTCCCAACCGTGGAGTTGGCCTAGTCCTTCCACGTGGACTGTGATCTTCTTCGGGTTGAGTCGGTCCTGGCGTGTCGTGAGGTGTTCGGGGACTTGAGACATTGTGAAAATGCTGATTCTATACAGTCAAACCAAAGTGATATGGAGTATTTGTCATAGCCCCGAGGTGGTGGGTAGTCATTCTCGTCGAGTTAAATATACAATTACCTGACCAAACCACTGTGGCTGGCCCTGTACGAGATTGAGATTAAATTCCGACGGGGAATATTGAAACAGCCACTTCGTGTCCACTTCGGGACTCAACGATCCGTCTGCAAGACCCACTCTGGATGTTGTAAGATAATGTATTACCCTAGGGTAGGCATGCCCCAACGATGGCGGCTTTAGTTCTAGGCTAGCTGTATCAAGACTAACGAAGAGTATATCCCTTCCACTCCCGCTTGGCGCAAAAGAAATAGGCGTAGACACTGCAGCCTACGACCAAATGCAGTACGCGGCTTGGACGCCATAGGGTATAGTCTCAACCCCGACAGCTGGGCCTTGCAGGCATCATACATTCATACCTACATCTCGGACAATGCCGGACACAGATCACTACGACTCCAATGTGGATCCCAGTCCATCTTCCAATTGTTCCATATAATGTATTATCATAAATGGCCGTGATCTGTAGTTTAAAAAAGCGGAACGCACAGATCCAACTCCTTGGCCAGCGCCTGCAGATTCAGGCTGGGCGGCTGCAGCCAGCCGGCCTGCTGCTCGTCCTCTTTCTCCACCAAGGCATCGTCGACCCTCGCCCAAAGCTCCTCTAGAAGCCGGATAACGTGGTCAAAATGCGTGATGGAAAAGTACTTCTGCGCGCGGGCCAGCACGCGCAAGAGCTCCCTGCGGAGCCCTGTTTCGCGGCAGCATTCGTTGCCGACTACGACGAGCGTCCAGAGCATTGCGTTGGCGACGGTGATGCGTTTGGCCTCGGCGAGAATAAGCAGACCGTCGACGTCGTGCAGCAGCTGGCGCAGATAGGACCGGGCTGTAGGGGCGCAAGTAGGGTGCAGGCGGGTGGTGGCGTTGGCGTCGAAGCCACCCCGCCAGAAGTAGATCAGAGCCGCCCTGCGAATGCATTCCCATGCAGTGAGGATGGCGGCGGAGAGCTCGAACGATATATGGTGCGGCATTGGGGGCGGGGTCCGGGATTCGAGAATCACTTCCATCATTGTGCGCCAGGAGGCGACGGCGATGGAGTCGCGCAGAAGAGGGAATCGGGTTGTTGCGATTGTGCTGTCGAATGTGTGCTTTAGACGGGCGTGTAGAGAGGTGCTGAGTCTGCCGTATTTGGCAGTGTCATCAAAGGCACCGGACATGAGGGCGATGAGTGTGATCATGGACTCTGGGTATCCAACTGTGATCTCGAAAGGGCTCAGGTTGGTTCGTGCACTGTCTTCTCGCGGACTGACATCCCAGTTCAGCCACGCCCGATGGCTCTCCTCTGGCCGACCAAGCGAAAAGGCGTAGATGTCATTGTGAGCAGCAAAGGCGCGCACCAGCCGGGCAATTGAGAGGGACTCCACCATTACTGGATCCGTGGACTCAATCAGAGCAATCATACCCTGGACGTGCATCGACCAGTTATTGATCTGCTGCGGGAAGCCAAAGATGGTAAGGAGAAGTGACGCTGCTAGTATCTCCTTCAGGTCGCCTTCCTTGGTGTGCTGTGTCTGAATATGCAGCAATTTCGAGCGGATGCCTGCGATTGTTGCCTGGTGCCAGCTCAAGGCGTTCGAAGCAGGTGATCCGGTATCTGACGGGGAGAGGAAATCGCCGGGTCCAACCCCCCCTGTGCCGGTCTGGGGCGCTTGCAGCCTGGCAGCAAGGGCTAGGAGAGCACTGAGAATGCTCGGATAGGAACCTGCCAGCGGAATAATCTCGTCAAGAAGCGGACACCCAGACTCTCCTATAGCCACGAACGAGCGCTGGAACCTGTTGATCACTAGCGGGGTGGTGGAGTTAGCAGACGCTGTTGTGAGGCGACTCAGGAGCAAAACTCACGAAAGCGGATGGCCTGATTGTCCTGTCCATTGAGCGTCAAAGGAGGCAAGAGTGAGCCATGGCGATCTAGAGAGGTGTCGTGGGCGTAAAAGTGCGACAGATCCAGGTATGCGGGCTGGCACATGCGTGCTGACGGATCGCAAAGCTTGACTATCGCATTCTGCAGGGCCTCTTCTTCTCCGGTTGGGCTCGCCCATAGCTCGCTTTCAGGGAGACTGGGGAAGTGCCATTCCTGCCTGGCTGCCGCAGGAGACAGCGGTATGACCCCACTGCCACCACCGCACCAGCGGTATCGCATCAGATTGATCGCAGAAAACGGTTGCTCCTGGGAGCTGGCCTGATGCATGACTCGCGATGTGCAGTAGGAGAGCAGGCGATGCACTTCTGCTATGAGATCATGCTGCCAGCGGCCTGGTTGGGAAGAGAGTGTGGACAGAACGAGCAAATGCAGACGCGATGACTCGAACAGCCGCTGCGGTACGGTAGGCGATTGACTCTCCAAGGGGAAATACTGGCGTAGGGCCAAAGATTGGATGGCTGATGAAAGCAAGATGAAGAAAACGGTCGCCGGTGAGGGAAAGGTCAAAGCTGGGTTAAGCCTCAGCAGATGGGGGAGGATATCGCTGAGAAGAAGGGAATGGTCGAGAGCTTTGCTGAATTGTTCTTCCTGCAGGTATTGCGTGTCAAGCAGCAAGGACAGTATATCTAGATGGCCATCTGCATCAGCAGGTTAGCGGCAGATCCAGTCGTGTCCAACCTTCCTCCATCCCTCCCAGACTCCCTCAAACCAGTCGACTCCCGCACACCTAACCTCCATTCCTTTCGTCCAACCACAGCTGCTCATCTGTCCTTTTCATCTCTACACCACCCACACAAATCCCGACCAC
>RHLP01000009.1:0-36579 GCA_003719405.1 Aspergillus incahuasiensis
CCTCCATCTCCACCACCTCCATGATGGCCATGTCCGCCTCCACCGCCCCCAATATACCCGCCATAGCCGTAGCTATACCCAGCCCCGTACTTATTCCTGCGATTCTTCTTCTGCGCCTGGTAGCTGCTAGGATTGTAGTTCGGGTTGTAGTGCGGCCGGGGCGCTTCCCAGGTGGACGCTGAGGTGTTGCGACTGTCGCGGAAGCACATCGTTCCTTGGTGTTTCGTATGCTGCACGGTGTCTAAGAGCGAGACAAGAGTTGACGTTGTATTGTGTTTTATGAGTGGATTGACGGTGTGCAAGAGTGTGTGGTTTTGACCGAAGGTACCGTATGTATGTCGCTTGGTATGGGAAGGTTAGAGATGTTGTATCGATCGCCTGGTCTTGTAGATAGTCTATAGCCAGTCTGACTTTGTTGTTTGCTGGTTCTTTGGGATTATGTATGTATGTATGTATGAATATTTGTTCTGCGCTCTATGTTGAAGGGCTGGATGGTTGGGTGGCTTTATAGAGCCAGTGCAGAGTATAAGCAGATTCCCGATTGATACAAGAGCACCAATCATTTTCTATTAGATATATTAGGAGCTTATAATCTGCATGCTCAGCCCTGCGCGTAATGATCATCGGGGCTACCTTGCCTTGCCCTGTCTGCCTGGGCTTGGGTGGCTATGCTTCGGCGGAGCATGTGGACTAATTAGGCATGGAGTAAGTAGCATACCCTGCTTCAGTCTATTGCATCATATATGACAGTCCCATCTATCCAGATCCTTGATGAAGTATACCAAAGGAAAGTAGTCGGGCTGTAAAGGTGCTCCGGCGGTTCTTTAGGGCTTCGAGGGAAGATATTCAAGAATCCATGATACGCAGATCAGCAAAGATCCGCAAATAGATAGGATCACGACTATTGCAGTCGCGATGTTATCACACTGTGTTCTGTTCTGTATGTATGTATCCACGCACTGCTCTAGGACTGGGATCCGCCGTCATATGTCCACCATCCCGAGGTCAGAGTCGCCCACCCCGCCAACACGATAGACACCCTCCATAGCCATGGTGCGACTGTCTTCTTCCGATCTCGCTCACAAGCTGTAATTATTGAGGATGCACTGGATATTGGTTCTGGACTGGGCTGAGCCCTGCATGTGACGATCGTATTGCCCGAGTGGCTATGCGCAGGTAGGCGCATTTAGGGACCGAGTAAACATCAGGTTGACATTATATTCGATAATTTCGGTACCTTGATCTTCCGTAGATGGCTGGAATGTTTAGAGGGACATTATAGATTACGTTTCGGGGTGACTAGAGGGGAGATCTAGGGTTTCCATCACAGTATGCCCAAGTGATCGCCATCCACTTCTGTACAAACAACATCAAAACCAGTTCTTGACAATAGAAAACAGCCCAATGGACATGAATCCAATCAGTTTAAACTCTATTATTGTAATCTTCGGCTCTGCACCCAAAGACAGCGGCCGTGCAGAATCATATCACAGTCCAGAAGAGACGGACAGCCCATCCCAAAACCAACCAACCCAACGCCAACGCCAACGCCATTGCAATGTATATGGAACACGCAGCGCAAGAATGGCTCTATATACGCAGTGGAAAGCAGTCAAGAAAGCGGGGAAAAGAAAGAAGGAAGGTGATAAAGAGGTATGTAAAGAAGAGGGGGAAAGAAAAGCCCTGACGAGGGAGAAGATCAATGAGATGCAAGGAAGACGGAGTTCGTGACAAGACAGGTAATCATGACAACGACTCCGTAGATGGCAAGGCCCAGGCTCATTTTTCTGAGCAGAACCCGGCGCCAGTTGCGCGTGTGCCGGCGAAGAATCCCGCTCTCAGTGAGTGTACGAGCCTGAGCGCCCTCATCGTCGCTAGCCCCCGAAACATAACCGTCTTCAGCCTCGTCGTCTTCTTTCATGAGACGCTGGTGTGCCGGCGAGTCTGGAGCCGAAATCTTATAGTAGAAGATGCCCGGGAGAATGAAGCTGATGCTGGTGCTTCCGGTACTGCCGACGTAGGCAAGAACGGCTTCAAGGGAAGAGACGGTCATGGCGACAATGTAGCTCATAATGAGAATTGATGTCGTGATCACGGAGAATCGGAGATCGCTCATTGGTTCTGGTGTTAGAGTGCCTCTGGGGCCTCCGGGGAGAAGAGGGTGGCGGTGAGGAGAGCCCTCGCTTCGCTGACGTGTAGAGCGTTTGGGCCTCCAATGCAGGACTGCATCAACTGACGCCCTGCACGGGTGGCATTGAAGAGGGTAGGAAAACATGACGAGGATGACAATAGCGGCACGTCCGATTGTAGCCCATAAGCCCGGCGGGTACATGCCCACAATGTTGCCGCCTACACTGTTGCCAAATGATAGGTATCCGGTAATCGCAACAAGGATATAGGTTGCAGCTGAGCTGCCGGTACTGGCGAGCACGACGGCGCTCGTTCTAAAGTGGCTGTTGTTGCTGATTTCGTTGAGTATGGAAAACATCTGCACCAGTAAGCATCCCTACCCACTGAAGTAAAAGGAAGGAGACATACATTTTGGTGACATGTAAATGCAAAAACAATTACCGGAAAACTGCTGAGAGTCGGAACAGCCCCAGCCCAGTGGATGATACGGATTGGACCGCGACCCTCCTTAGTGTCCCCAATGATAAAGTGATAGACAACCAAAATGACCAAATAAGCCATCGAAACCAAGGCTGCAATACTAGTGTACTTCAGCGAGTCTAGCCGCCGTAGGTATGAAAGCGGAATGATAATCAGCCTGGGATAGTCAGCACACAAGCAGCACACCAGCAGTACAGAGGGCTCACATAAACGCCGTCACCCAAAAATGACGGTCGACCAAGAAATCATAGGCCGGCTCTCCAACGAAACCCTGAACCACCCCCGGCATCAAGTCCCCGATAATGATGAGATAGCTAACTCCTACACCGAAGCACTTGATCGCAATCGCGGCATCGAATATCACGGCGGCGTTGGGGTAGGTGATCTGCGAGAGGGCGAAGAACGAAGCGCTTCCCCTCTCGAGGTACTGCGCGCATCGAGACTGAAGGTATAATCCAAAGCCTGCTGTCATACCAGACCATAGTATCACGAATATGCCGAGGACGATTCCCATGTGCGAGATGGCGAGGGGCATAGCGAGGACACCGGCGCCGACGACTGACCCAATATTGTCAGATCGAGTCCGCAAATAAGTTAGTAGTGATTAAGGCGTACTCACTTGTATTTACCAGGTTAATCACACAGCTAATCCAGCTAGCCTGACCCTGCGACCCCGGATTTTGCTTCCCTCTGACTCCGCGCCTAACTCAGTTAGTTGCCGTCTAGCAACAAGGGCGTCCATAAAATTGTACCTTTTAGAGTTCGATCGGTAGCCATCTGAGGGCCCAGCCCCGATTGTAGCTTCGTCGTCCAGCATGTTGAGTGACAGCGGCGGCGGTTGTAGGGCGGATGTTCAATGCGACCGGGGACTGATAAGGATGGATGAAGCAAATGAGCGATAAAGGAGATCAACTGGATGTATCTGCAGGGGTCGCCGACATACTAGCCCTCGCAGACGACCGGAAGCCGAGAAGAGGAGAAGAGGCTGCAGATTAAATTGTAGAAAGGAGAAGAGAGTTGAAGTTGTGTCAGAAGACAGAGTTGCATTGATTGTCCGCAATTAGTCAAGGGATCCGCCTCCCAAGCCTCCAAGACCCAAGTCCCCTCAGCCTTCTCGCCCGTGGCACTAAACTACATGCGGGAACTGTCCATGATCCTCTATCAACCCAGGGAACCGTTGTCATGTTATCACTCGCTTCGCCTTATCTTCGACTATCCGTACATCGATGACTTCGTGATCAAGCCCCCCACCCAGCCCCCAGCAAGTCAAAAACCTCATCATCCAAGGTCATCGCTGTGCTCACCGTGTTCCCTGGCCGAGTCCCAGGCCCAGGATCGTTGTACGGCAAAACTGACCTTACCGTCTTCGACACCTCCAAGACAGTTCCGCCACTAACCGGAAACACTTCACTCCCCTTTCCCCCCTCCACATCAACATCCCCAATAACCTCACTGACGCGATCCTGCTGGACCAGCGCCAACATGACTGTGGCCACCTCATCCGCCGTAACCCACTCGTCCTTCCCCTCATCGACCATCTTCAGTTTCTCCGGGTGGTCCGTCCACAGCGGCGTCTTGATCACACCTGGCGCAACAGCCGTGACGCGGATCCCGCAGCGCTCGTCGAGTTTCGCGAGGGACCGCACGAACCCGCTAATTGCGTGCTTTGTGGCGACGTAGATGGGCGCTGCGAGCGAGGGGTTCTGGCCCGCTATGCTGGATATATGCACGATTGCTTTGCGGCGCGTGTTGTCTGTGTCGGAGCGCAGGAAGTGCGAGATTGCGAGCTGCGTCGTGCGGATTGGGTGTGTGAGGTTTATGTCTAGCAGGGCGTAGCGGTCGCTGTCCGGAGCGTCGCCGCTTACGGATGTTCCTGGGGGGCGCCAGAAGTTGCTCCAGTGCTTTGGCAGGGCAAGTCAGTGAGCTGAAAAGGGCAATGGTAGGGTAGACTGCCCGGGCTGCTTGCTCTATTGGGGAGGTCTGTGGAGGTAACGTACCGGCTCATAAACGCCAGCTCCAGGGCAGACAATGTCGACTTCGCCGAACACCTTCTCCGCGACCTCGAACATCTGTTCTAGCTGCTTCCAGATTGTCACGTCTGTCTTCTGAAAGATAGCCCGTGGGGACTTGCTCTCATCCGCATACTGATCAACCAACGTTTGAGCCTCAGGGCGAAGACCCAAGTCGGCAATAAGGACATTACACCCGTTCTCCAGGAGCTGTTTCGCGAAGCTCAGGTTGATTCCTACATACACATTAGTACATATCGCAAGGACGAGTATTTATGGTAGGTAAGTTGGGTAAACACACCGGAGCCCGCACCCGTCACAATAGCCGTTCTGCCCTGTACGGAAAAAGCCATGTTTGTTGCTTTGGTTGGTAGAACCAGGGCGTACTAGGGTAGCTACCTTGGGTATGTGTAGGCGTAAATATCTCGTGGAGTGGCTCCAAGCCCAGAGCAAAGGGTGGTGGGCTTTATACGCCGTCCCACAAGCCAAGGGCCACGGCCACGCTGGACATGACCAGCGCCTACGATCTCCTCACTGGGCAAGGGAGCAACGTCTGGATAAAGAGCTTCGAATTGGAATCGGCAGCTGTTTCCAATCGCAGGCGGGGTAAGCCTTCGAGGGGTGGATCGAGTGGGACAATGAGGGGTCTGGAAGACGGAGTATAAGCCGATGGCCACAACATCATTCACTCAACAAATCCAAGTATTGATATGGCCCTTATCCGAAACAAATAGTAGCCGCCGTCTACGTGGACAGAATCAAAGGCAGTAGATAGCCTGAGAGCACCATTTTTGCTACATAGATAGACAAACGATCGCCGAGGCATCAGAGCAGGATAGTTGGTATACTTCGGAATATGGGGGTCCGGACCCGTCCGATACTTATCAGGACCCCACATCGGAGACCTCGAGTCGAAGCCCAGGAAGAATCGCATGTATTTTCCTTTAAATCTGCTGATTTGATGGAGACGCAGGTGCGTGGGAGGACATGCATCATGTATGAAACAGCACGTCATAGGGTAGTCAGGTCTCGGTTATCTCGACGCCCGAGGTTCTCATTGCCATTCTCTGCAGATAGGGTAATAAGTTAGGCTACCCCGTACTTTCAACTCTGAATCTAAAGTTGCATTGCTCTTGAAGTTATTCATCGCGCGGAAATTGTCCCAGTAATGATAGAACGAAGATAAATTGGGACGCCAAACCCAGTTTCTGGGTGATAAGATACGAAGGAGTGATATCAAAGTAAGTTACCTAAGAAAGAACAGCGTCGCAGGAACAGAGCAGCGGACCAGAATAGAGATAGGCCTAATCAGGCCATGTTCGTTATAGAAACATATTCTGTAGATACTGAAGACTGCAAATGATTATCCGAGCAATCAGTTGTTGTTCTGGTTGTTCAGGATCCGCAGGATAGCCAAGAACAGGTTGAGGATGTCAAGGTACAGCGAGATCGAAGCTGCGATCTCCTCCTCGACATGGTAGTGGCGCATGATAAGTTGAGTGTCAACTAGGATGTAGCCTGAGAAGATCAGGGCAGCCAGGCCACCGTAGATGAGGTCCATGGTGCTGTTGTACGGAACAAACACAGACACGAACCCAAACAGAATCAGGAACCACAGACCACCAAATAGGTACGGCATCCAGTTGGTGAAGTCGTACTTGGTCTGGCATGCGAAGAGTGTAAGACCTACGAAGAGACCCAGAGTCAAGATGAGGGCCTGCACCACGATCCGGGGCTGGTAGTATGATGTGACCACGCTGATGGAGTAGGCTTCAAGGATCGTGAAAGCCGAAAGGAACAGGAGGTTCGCCGGGTAGCTCTTGCGCTTCCAGTATGTGATGAGCAGGAATCCGAAGGCGCCAAAGACGGAGACCATCATGAGCCAGACGTTGCCGCGGATCCATTCGCAGTAGCTGGGGCTGAAAAATGAGATCGAGCTCATGACAGTTGTGAGGAGTAGCTGAACGGTGCTGCGATGATCGAAACTCGTTAGCGAATGGTCCTGGGCTGTTGACGCGAGGCTCTAACTCACAGAATCGCATAGACCTTGCGGATGAACTGCATACGGACGGGCAGAGTGCCCTCCGCAACGGTGCCGCCGAACTATGTCTATTATTAGCATCTAGCGGACGCAGAATCCGTAAAGAAGTTTACCTTGAAATCATCGGGAACGTTATCGTCCTCGCTGCGAGGCAAAGGTTCTTGCGCAGTTGCCTGATATGATGGCGGGGCCTGCGAGTATTGCTGATCTTCGAACGAGTCTCGCTGAGGAGCTGGCTCGTATCTGGCGTTTGCCGCCATGATGGTTATAAATTCAGTAGATGGATATTTCAAATGAGCGTGTAGACTGGGCGCGATGGGAGATGACTCGAAGAAAAGAATCGAAGCTCTGGAAGGAGGCGCAATAATGACACCCGGCTGGTCCATGTGACGTTTGTCACATGACAGGCCAGGCTGACCACTTACAAAGGACCGTGAAGTATACTACCGTAGGCGATTTTCTCTGGTAAGCTGTTTTTTATGTGAGATTTTATTGATACAACTAAAGTCTGGTCTTTGTAGTCTTTGTGAGCGTGATGTGATCGCTAAGATGATGATCTCATCATGTTTTAGGGTTGGTTGCTGCATAAAGACTACATCAAGTCATACATTTCTTTATCGAAGGAATATGTAGCAGATAATCTACTTTGATGGTACCTGATAAGGTTGAACTTGATTGATCCCGACCTAAGTTGGAGATGAACACTTCACATATCGACATATCTACGTGTAAATTATAAGGTATATGCATGAAACATAGCATCATAAACCATAAGCAGGCCATTAACCCCCCAGCAGGACGCAATCTCATTGAGTGTCATCCGACGGAGCTTCCTCTTCAATGGCATCGTCCGAGTCTCTATACGGTTGCGTTTCACCAGAATCATCATCATCGCCATCGTCGCTGGAATCTTCAGGAGACTGCGCGCCCCCGCCATGCGCCACAGTAGCACCGGCCATTTCGTCGGGCCGCCTCTTGCGCTGAAAGTCCTGTGCGTGAGCAGAGGCCATTATGGTTCCGACGCGAGTAAGGGCACGCGGCCGCAATGAGGCAGCACCGGGCGATGGCGCTGCTTCTTCGAGGTCGTGCGTTGGTGGAATGGTGAGAGAAGCTTGTGCGGCGTGGACTTCTGGCTGCGGGGGCTGCTGTTGTTCTTGTTGTTGTTGCTCGATTTGACCATCCGCCGATGGCATGGTATACGGTAGTGGGACATCCCTGGAGGCGCGGAATAGGAGGACATTAGTGCAGTGCTCGTTCTCAACTCGGAATACAGTCCAGACACCTCGACGGCATATCTCGGAGAAGGAAACGACGAAGCTGAGCACCGCGGAGTGTTGGATGTCATGGGCAAAGATGGCGTAGAAGATCCAATTGAAACGGATTATTACGTCGATGACTATTGCTGCGTAGTAAACCCATGCTCTTCTAAAAGCCAGGGTTTCGCGGAGCAGTGGATGTTTAGCGTAGGGATTTCCTAAACTCCAGTCCATTGCCAGGTCCCAGACGGTAACATATACAGCATTCAGCAGTGCGAACGTGATGAAAGGGGCCTGGAACCGGGTCGTTCTGTTGATGCGGTACATGCTCAGGGTGGCATAATAGAGCATTCCAAACATGTATTTGCCGAAGTTAAGAAGGTGTGGAAACACATTCTTCGTGTCCACAAAACGGCGGATACACTGGAAAGCTCTCAGGATTGATGGTACAGTGGTGAAGAATCCAAGCAGTCTGGAGTGGGAAGAGTTGCACTGCATCGACGAGCCACCCCAGTGCTTTGAGTAAAGGCAAAAGAATAGCTCAATGTTCTAGAGAAAGTCAATCTTTGCGCGACAGATAGGGCTTGCTTCACTCACGCCCATTGCATATGTCTGGGAGCAGTACATATCGCCCAGGAAGAAGTCCCTGAATTCAACGGGGTATAGACCCGCGAGCAGGAGACGCCACTGGTCATGTTAGTAGGTGTAGCTGGTGATGGGGATCTTGACTTACATTGGAATATGCCCACCACTTTCGACTTCGATGGTATAAAATGCGTAGCGGCAAAAACAACACGATAATGGTTAGTCCGACAAGGACAATAGGCCAGTAGACATACATGTCGTTGACCGTCAGAAAGTTAAGCCACATGAAGAGGCCTAACAAGAACATGAAGAAACAAGGGAGCTAGCCGATAGTCAGTAGATGCATAGAATTCATGAGTGAGTCGACGTGCCTCAGCCAACTGGCGCCAGTCCAGTGCGTGTCTAGTATCGAATTCGAAGACAAAAACATAGTTTATCTTGGCCTTATTCCAGACCATGCAGTCTACGCAGAAAAGCAAGAAATGGAAGACAACGAGGAAATAACCCCCGTATATCTAGTTGTTGTTAGTAAGTTGGCCATAGCACGAGTAAGAAGCTGCGAACCAACCTGAAGCAAGTAGCTTGTCTGACCACCTATTGCAGGGTCGTGCAGGTGGTGACTTGCATAGATGAGACTTTGAATAGCAAAAAGAAGACCAGCCATTCCCAGCAAGCCACAACGAAAAGAGTTTGGCGAGTAATCACCAGACTTCCTTATAGTGTGGCGAAGTTTCGAGGCAGCAATCTTTCGCTTGCCCCCCTCAAAATAACGAGCGTACAGATCCTCTGCAGTGGCCAGCAGGCTCTCGGTAACCTCACTTTGCACAAACCAAGCTTTGTTGACTTTCTCCGCCATGTATCTCATAGACGGACGAGTGTCTACCACCTTGTCGTACTTCTTGTTGATTTTCCGAAAGGCAGTCCTATTCAGGTACGCGTAGGATTTCAAAAGCTCTACGCCCCGGTAGAACTCTTGCATAGCATACTTCAACTTTCGCTTTGCCGAGCGATACGGAACCTCTGACTTCGGTTGCTGCTGCGGCTCGACAGGGTGACGAGTGAAGTCTCGGCGTCTTGTGATAGCATCACGATCTTGAGGTTGGTCGCCTCCAGGAGTAGCCAATGCCGCCAGCGCTTTGGAGTTCTTCCCGATGCGGCGACCGGTAATGGCATTTTTGATTCGTCGGCCGTTCAGGCTACTTAGAGTCTCCGACGGTTGCTGCTCAGACTCTCCGGTGCGGTGTCGCTTCGTAAGGAATACTTCTTGTATCCGCTGATCCCTCATGGTATGCAATTGCTCCCGAAGCACCTTCAAACGTTCAGTCGCTTCCCGCTCCCTCATCTGATAGAACGATTCTATCTTCTCCAGTTCGCCGTCGAGGAAGGCAAAGAACTCATCTTGTTTTTTCTCGACTTCAGAGCGTTGGTCGGCATCTACAAGCTTCTCCGGCGAATCGGCTGTTGATAGAACACGTTTCAGAAGACGGGAATTCCGTCGAATGGAAGAGCCCGGGGCTGCGGAGTTCTTGGGCTCGCCGTCTCTAACAACCGACTGTTTCGCCGCTGACGGGCTGAGGTGCGTGGTGTCTCGGGATACGGTTCTTTTGTTGTTAGATCGGGGCACGGCGGGCGCAGGAGTTGTAGGAGATATTGGACGATCTAGATATTCCTCGTAGCGGGATTCCTCGTCGACATCCATCGCGGGGCCGGGCAGCTCGAGGGAGGCGGCATCTGACGTCCCCGGGTGCAGCGGCGGCGACGCAATGATACTCCCATAGCTTCCATGCACCGCAGAAAACCGAGATCCTGGTACTCGCAAGGGCTGTCGCTCATGTCGCTGACCGGGGGTTGACCGTAAAGCAGGACTGGGGCTTCCCAAATTGTGCGGTGTGTCTCCTTCCTTTCGTTTTTCTGCCCGACGAAATGATGCGGGACGGTTGGAGGCACCTGGTGTTTCCAATAGCTCGGCTCCAACAGTAGGACGCCTTAAAGAGGCATGAGTCGGTGTGCGATTGGCTTTGGTAATGGCGCGCGATATCGCCTTGACTTTCTTCTTTCCAAGCTGGGTACGGAATCACAATGTCAGCATAGTGGTCAACACCTGTAATGCGCCCAGGACAAGCCTCACCTTGTAGTCGAGGTATTTGGCCCGCCACTCAGGAACTAGCTCATGCTCCAATTCTCTGTCAATCGCCGAGTGATCAGCAACGGTGCATCTGCAGAGGGGTAGAATGTCTAGCGGTTCACTGACTTGGCAAACTTCATCCTGCGGAAGGGTCGTGACGGAGCATGATAATAATGATAGCGTCAAAGAAGTGAACTAGCGGAGCCCGGTCGATTTTAAACTGCTCCGACCGCTGTCGCGTGGGCACTTGACTCAAAGAGAGTAGGCGCGGTACAAAAATTGGCTTTGGTTTTAGCGTCTGCACCGTCCGTGCAGATACTATATCTCAGCTTGATATTATGAAATCCATGTGCCAGGGGCGAAGACTCGCGATTAGGCGGTTGTGGATAGCAGGGCGGCTTTCTCATTGCATGGCGGCTAAGATTATGAAGGAAAAATGATACCGTCTATTCTCACCAGAAGCCGACAAGATTCAATCCAACCCTGAAGATTAGGAATCTCAGCCGATAGGACGGGCCTCTGGGCGAGGAGTTGGTCCTCATCGCCATTCGTTCGTGTCGTTAAAAACGTGGGGTTGGACGCCAATGGCCTGCACAAATAGACCAATGATAGCCTGCGGAGCCGGTCGTGCGGCCATTCGTTGCTCCCATTGAGCACATCCCTGTCATTCAAAGTTTGCACATTCGTGGATGAACTAGCCACAGCCCCACAAATCGCCCTTCTGGGCCGGTCCATGTCACGATAACCTCAAGCTTTTCACAAATCACTGACGTCAGCCTGGAGTATAGAAAGCTGATACGTATGCCGTAGGGCTCATGGGATAAACTCCGACCTACAGGCACATTACCCCTTGCTGCCGGCGAGATGCTGCCCGCTGGAAGGGCAGTCGGAGAATTCTGTGTTGGATCAACAAATGATGATCCCATATCTTACCTGGCAGGGCGGAATCCTGCATTATTGCTTGCGTCTCAGCCCAGAAAACTACTGCATGGCTGCCTTGGGCTCATGTGCTTCTTTTGTCGTGCCGGGCAAGTCAACCGTTGTCACTATTGGCGATAGATGAAGCGAGAACTGTACCCAGACCACGGCTCCTCAGCCCGGATCTTGGGATGCGTTATCAATGCATAACATGCGAGTTGTCCTTGGCGTCCCCGGTAAAACATTAGAGGTATTTGCGCTGCATATCATCAAGATAGTCATGGAACGGACCTTGTCCCTCTGGCCTTCGAAATACTGAGATACGGGGTTAGCATTTATGGAGGCAGAATATACCGGCCCTGGCTACAAGCTAGATTTGTACAATATACATCAGCTAGTATTAAGTCAAGACACGGCCAGATCATGTCATCTTCGTCGGCCCCCAAACCTTCCAGCACCTGCTCTGGATGGTCTGCAAACCGCGTACGGAGTACGCCGTTGACGGTCCTTCACACAAGAAGAACAAAAAGAGTTGTCTGGTTCAAACCGAAAGCTTCTGGAGTGTTGGTACGAAGGCCGTCTCTCGGCCTTCGAAGACCTGCCCTCCCTCCAGCCTCCACTCATAGAATCATGCCTTGTTATTGTCAAGTTCGTTCTTCTCGGCACCGACAAAGAGAAAGTGTTCAAATGGCTAATCCGCCAAGCTCGCACGACTGCGGTATCTCTTACTCGCTCGAGAGGCAGATTGAAGTAAGTATGATCTCAATTCATAGATTCATGATACCAACTCCATATACCTAGGAGATCCTGGCACGCCGAATACTTTCAGAACACATTGTTGGAAGCAGAGGTAACGCCGGCGACTGGACTCATTGCAAGCTCAACCTGGGGCCCGCGAAAGGAGAGACTCCTGCCTGCCGCCAAGAACATGGGTAGCAATGAGAAGTAATGATATCTCGGTATGTGTCAATTACATAGCTCTGAGTTAGTTTGTCCAAAGAGACCACACAAACACCGCGCATTCAAGTGCTGATTTTTCCTGACCAGTACAACCCGAAGAGGGAAGGAGCAAGACCGCACTAACCAAAGCTAGATATAAAAACGCTTTGTTTAAGCGGAGTTTGAGTGCAGTGCCTCCCAGGTATAATTGAATTGTGGCAGATACTTTAAGCCTCGTTTTAGATACCAGAGGGCCACTTATAAATGAATCGAGCGTAGAAATTATAGGCCAGGTAAGCAGAACATACCCCAATCATGTGAGTAAGTGAGATGAGCTGGTTGGCGAGGCTTCTCCGGAGTTGAATAATGTCAAGCAGTTGCACAGCTTAAGAGGCTACCTGGCTACTCAGGCTCCAACCCACTGTATATCAAGGATATTGCTTTCTCTGTTGGCGCGACGCGCGCGATCAATCTGTTGCATCATGCTAATGAAGTGCATGATTTCGACTGACGACCATGAAGGGTCTTTGGCCGTTCTGTTCTTGGTTGCCATGTATGCCGCAATGCAATCCCATCTGACCTAGTACTGCGAGACGCTCTGTTGGTGGGACTTAACTGCCTGTAATCAGGACGTCCAGACAGGTAGATGTTTCTTATTTGCAGGCCAGAGGGTGTATCTTGTTCCTGATAATAATGGGTATCATCCATATGGAGCATCCACGGGCCGCGTCAGGCCGCATGCGGATGTGGCCAATCTTAGCATATCGCCACTCGCAGTCTAGATTACAGTAGTCGCAGCGCCGACCGAGTCTTCAGAGAAGAGACAGGTTGAATCAAAGTCAATAATAATAGTGATAAAAAAGGATGTGAAATCACGGAGGCTAGATTGAGGCCGCCGACGGACCGTGGACGGATCCTTGGAGCCAAGCTGCTCCACTCGCCCCGACCCTCTCCTTCCCTTTGGCTCTCTCCATCTCCAGGCTGTCTCCTCTTCAACTCTCTCTCTTTCATCCTCTCCTCGATCGCGTGGCCCTGAGAAATACCTTTTAATTAGTTATTTAGCTAGATTCTGGGCCTCGATCTTGTTCTTATCTACTCAGCCCGTCGGTTTCCTTCGCTTCAGGTCCGACCCCGTGTCAGCTTCAGCACCAACTCCTGTCCCTAACCATCACCGGATCATCCGCCAGCTCGCAATCCACATCTTTCTTGCCTCGGAGTTACTCGACGCCTGGATAGTGCACACTCCGCCCGGTATGGCGTCGAAAGATATCACGCAGTCGGATGCCCCAGACCCTGCCGCAAACACAAGTGGTTCGATATCATTATCCGCTATTCCTAGCTCCTCGCAACCCGTTTCCAGCTCGACTGTCGATATTAGCGACGCTGCGGTCAAGACTTCTCCGCCCGCAGAGGCCCCGCATGATAACACAGCGGCCGATGCGCCGAATACGAGTACCGCAGACAATGAGAATGACGCCACGCCCGCTCCTTCACAGCAGACCAGTACAGAGGCTATTGCCTCAACTACTGCATCACCAGAACCAGAAGAGCACAAAGTAGCAATTCCGGCGCCTGAGCTAACTTCTGATGCCTCTGTCAAGGAGCCGGAACCATCTGGACCGTCCTTGACCATCGTTCTACTATTGATAACGGGCACGCGGCACCCCTTCAAAATTGATGCGAACTATCTGCGAAAAAGGGACGTGAGCGTCGACAACTATGATCCATTCGCCATGAGCGTCTACACCTTAAAGGAGTTAATCTGGAGGGCATGGCAAGATGGTGAGATTGGAATTCATGAAAGTAACATCTATGGTTTCCAGCGACTAATGCCCCCTAGATTGGGAACCGCGGCCGTCATCGCCTAGCTCAATACGCCTAATATCATTTGGAAAGCTCCTTGATGATAAATCACCTCTTTCAGGTAGGTTATGTCATTTGCCCATTATTGTTGCACTGGTCTAATGCCGATGATGAAATTAGACTCCAAATTCAGCCGTGACGCACCCAACGTGGTCCATATGACTGTCAAACCGCAAGAGATAGTCGACGAGGAGGACGCCAAGGGTGGCAAAACACAGTACTCTCGAGATCGAGAAGCCAGCGAACGAAGCCCTCGGTGCCGCTGCGTCATTCAATGAGTACTGGACGTCTGTACACAACATAAACTGTACTTGCACTTATCCATCGGGTCGGGGCCGGTTTTCAGGACGATTTTCACCCAATCACCCTTGTGCATATGCAGAGGCACCAGCCAGTTTGATCTATATCGCGGGCTGTACTGTGCCACATCATCCTAACTTCCCGATGCCCTGGGATCGTTCCCTGTCTGTTCTCTGTCTACCAACACCGACCTTGTCTCGGAGGTTTGATGGGAGACGTCATACCCCATCAACCGCTGTTCATTGCAACCTACCTGGAAATGGCGTTCTGGCTTTGACCCTCCTTTCGAGCGCTTTGCCGTGTCATCTTCCTGTGAGTCGATCACCTCACATGTCCGTCTTTGCCATCATACCAGAACTGGACTACTTCCTGCCTTCCAAACGCAAGCACCGCCCTATATACCCCATTTTCCTCACTGGCCCTTTCAATTTGCTTTTTTTTCTCTACTCTACTTTCCTTTCTAGTCTCTTGGAGTCATATATCCATGTCGTCTTTGTCTATTTAATGAAGGCAATTTCAAGCATGATCTTTATTATGTCTTGGGGCTCTCCTTATTATCTCCTTCCTTATTCGCCTTCGCTGTAATATGTGTTCGGATCTTAGCTCTTCCTAACTAGGTAGGGCAGCCGTCTGAAATTCAAGTCCGAAGGACAAGAGGCGGTGAGGCAGATGGCGGCATGAATTTAAAGCCAAGGGCGTTTGCAAATCTACACTTGGTTCTTCGGTGAGAAGATCGTATAGAGCGCAGCATAGCAGCCTGCATTTAGACTTTTGAGAGTAAGTCTTTTATCACTATTCGGACGCGGATACGGAACCTGTTTGCAGCAGATTGCATTTCCGTAACGTATTGTATTGGTCCCGATATCTTGACATAATGAGATGCGTGGATGATTCAGTCATCGACAATGAGAATGATCTTGAATCTATGAGATATTGCATCTCCAACTACCCACCAATCTAATCCATCCGTAGGCGCTTCTCCATCTCGTCGTGGAAAGTAGGCGGCTCCCTGAAGTCGTCCCCTGCAGCAAGAGAAGGACCTTGTCAGCCCAATTCCATACAGACAAATTTGCCTCCTCCTATCCAGAAAAGAGCATGAAAACAGAGGAAGGGGAAAACAAACCATGGAAAACATCCTCCCATCCAACCTCCGCATCTCTCCCTCCAAGCACCAGAATATCCTCATGGACATTACCACCTTTATTACCGCCGAGAACAGCAGGCCTGAACGTCCCATCGCGCACAATCTTTAGCTCCATGCCGCGGCGCACGGGCTCCGCGATTCCGTATGTGCGGCGGAGACCCTCCATCTTCAGGGCATCCTGGGTCTGGCGCCACGCGAGCAGGCGGGCTTCGAGCGGGTGTGTGGATGTTGCGGTTGCGGGCTGAGTCGAGGGGGCGCCGCGAGGGGCTTGCAGCGTGATGTTTGAGCGGAGGGTGTCGGGGATTCCGGGGGCGGAGGGAGCGCCCTTTGAGGCGTGTGTGTTGGTGAGATTGCGGGATGAGGTGTTGGTGGCTTGGGTTGCGTGGCCGGCGGGAGGAGCGATTCGGAGAGACTGTTTGCTTGTTAGTCGAACCGTTTGATGGATGGAGATGGTATGCAGGGTAGTTAGGTGCTCTGGAGACGGACCATGGTGGTGGTTATGACGTTGCTGATGGGTATCGGTTATTGATGGTTTTTCTTGAGTGCACAAGTATCCGTTCAAAGCCGAAGGTTTCGATGCGGATGTGTGAGGTAACGGATGGGAAGGTAGGCAAGGTTGAAGGTGTTGAAGTCGTATCCAGCTCGGAGGTCAGACAGGCCAAGGCAGCTCCAGAATGGCGCGGCCAGCTCCTCCGGCTACGCGTAGGAACCAATCCTGCAGCAATTTCAGATCACATGACCATCCAGAAATTATCCCAGACGCATCAACCGCATCAACTCCCCGGAGCGTCAACGACAATCAATTTAACACCCCTCTCAGTCAAAATGCCGTCCTTATTCTCCCCTCTCGCTCTCCGCACTTTACGGACACTTATCCAGCGCCCTGTCACGACCGCCGTCAAGCCCACAGCCATCCCCCGATTCACTCCCATCCTCCGCACACCCGCCGCCGCGCAAGCATTCGGCTCCGCGAAACCCTCCCTAATCCGGCAATTCTCCTCATCGCCTTTCCGCCAGACGACATACAACCAGGTCCGCCGCGGGTGCCGGAAATCGCAGGCCGCGCGCCGCTCCCGATCCCCCGCGCTCATCAACCGCGCGCAGATGAAGGGCGTGTGCATGAAGACGGGTATCACGAAGCCGAAGAAGCCTAACTCTGGTGAGCGAAAGACGGCTAGGGTCAGGCTGAGCAGTGGGAAGGTTGTTACGTGTTATATTCCTGGTGAAGGTACGTTCTTCCCTTCTCCGTTTCCCAAATGCCTCTGGCTACTGGGCTGGCCGGGTATCCGGGAATTGTTGGCTTGGATTCGGCTTGCTAACGCATGCGCTTGGTTGTAGGCCACAATGTTCAGCAGCACAGTGTCGTTCTTGTTCGCGGCGGCAGAGCCCCGGATTGTCCTGGTGTGAAATACCACTTGGTCAGAGGAGCTATGGATCTGGTAAGTTCCGGGACCCTTGATTATACCTTTTCTTCATCATATATCTTGGCTTGGCCCTAACGACGGTCTTGGATAGGGTGGTGTTGCCAGTCGGGTGACTTCCAGGTCGAAGTACGGTACTAAGAAGCCCAAGAAGGACTAGAGATCTGATAACGGGGCACTGGTTGATGTTGACGCGAAGAACTCTGTTTTTAAATGGCGCAAATGTATTATATCTGGGATCTTAACGTTGCATTTGTATAAATATCACTCTGATTACCCGGCTGTACAATGAATTGGATGGCTTATGGCTCCATATCCTGTCCCAACAACTCAACCTCAAACATAGACAGCTGCATATGTAGAGGGTCTAATCGCTGTAGCCTCCCGCACATGTCTGGTAGTAGTGCCCTGCTTTGCTTGTTTGCCCCCCTGAGATGTCATCGGAATCCAAGTCAACACAAAAATGACATTGCACGGCGGTGGATATATATAGGCCGTAGCAATTATCTAATTGCGGACTACATCTAATCTTGGCATGGTATACATGACCTATATTATTTAGGCATGGCATGGATAACTAGAGTACTATCTGCAACAAAAGAATTGTGGAATAGTACTGCGCCGACAAGCGAGGATCGGATACGGCAGTATCATTATCCGTTGAATACACATCATGCTTCTCGTGTACCGTGATCGTAGGCTTTGCGGAGGCCGTTTAGTCGTATTTGATTAGCCGTTTATCAGTGCGAAGCGTGACTGCTATACTCCGCATCGCGATGCCGATGACGCCCGGCGGGCGGATAGATTACTGTAAACGGAGATCGGGCCTCATACCGCAATCGGCTTCCCGCAACCTATACCCCATATTCCCCAGGTATAAAGTCGGGGTTGGTCACTCGCCAGGAATGGGATTTAGAACCATGGTCATCAAGGTATTTCAAAGATCTAAACAATCATGTCGCTGTCAAAGCTTCTCACAAGATCAACCGCCCGCGCGGCTTCCACATCCGCATCCGCTCAACTCACCAAGGCCGCGGGGGATATCTCGAGCGTCTTCCCCAGCTTGAGACCAGACTATAAACCAGAGCCGCTACCGCCCCGATTCAAGGACCTGAAGGAGAAGCTCTTCCGTCAGAATGAGACTGCGCTGAAGCATAGCTGGGAGAGGCTTCTGCCTAGCTTGGAAGAGGAGGTGCATAAGATCAAAGCTAAAGGAAGCGAAGTATGTGTCGTTCGTTCCTTAGATGAATGTATTAATGCTGACATTTCCAGATCATTCCTTCTGTGGAGTACGCTGATGTTGTATCTGGCACTGTATCCCCGGCACTTCTGGCGGAGATCCGTCATCGGGGATCCGTTGTCATCAGAAATGTGGTCCCGCGAGAGGAAGCGCGGGGATGGAAGGAGAAGATAGAGGATTACGTCGCAGCCAACCAAGAGCGAGTGAAGGCATTTCCACCAGACTCGCCCGCCGTGTTCGAGCTATATTGGACGCCATCGCAGGCAGAAGCTCGAGCCAACTCCAATGTGCTGGATACGCAGCGCTTTTTGCAGCGCCTGTGGCACTCGTCAGATCCCAACACGCGGCTTTCGACGAGGAACCCTCTTACATACGCGGACCGACTGCGGATTCGACAACCGGGTGATAGCAAGTTCACTCTTGGCCCTCACATTGATGGAGGCTCATTGGAGCGCTGGGAAGACCCCGAGTACTCCAGGGTATACGCCAAGATCCTAGAAGGAAAGTGGGAAGAGTACGACGCATGGGACGCAAAGCACCGCCTCAATGCTAAGATGGACCTATATAACGGTGCGGGAGCATGCTCCATGCTGAGATTCTTCCAAGGCTGGCTGTCCATGTCCAAGACGGCCCCAGGGGAAGGCTCACTGCATGTCTGCCCCATGCTGCTGCACAGCACTGCGTACACCATCCTGAGACCATTCTTCAATAGTCGGACCCTGCAACCGGATATTGACACTACCTTCCCGGGATCTGTGCCCGGCGCTTGCCAGGAATACAACCCGGTTACTCACCCTCATCTCGAGTTGGAAACGACTATGGTGTCTGTCCCGGAGGTGGAGCCTGGTGACTATGTTGCCTGGCATTGCGATTCTCTTCACTCAGTTGATAAGGAGCATAGAGGAAAAGGCGACTCGAGCGTTCTCTATATTCCTGCCACCCCGATGTGCGATATGAACGTGGATTACCTGCTCAAGCAACGGAAGGCGGCGCTTGCTTACTCCCCGCCATGGGACTTCCCTGGAGCCGGTGGGTTAGGCGAAATTGGTTTCAAGGGAGGATTAGATTGGAACACGGTCAGCGTTGAGGGCCAGCAGTCCATGGGCCTAGGAGAGCAGCAGTGGGAGATCACCGCCGACATGACGGAGGGAGAGAGGCAAGCTGTTGAGAGTGCCAATAAGAAGTGCTTCGCGTAGCCTATGTAGATGGTCTTAGTGAAATTCCAATTCTTGTACGTGGACAAATGTTAGGCTGTTGTAGGAAGAAGGATAGACGCTGTTGCGGAATCTAGAATGACGGTGCCATTGCTCGGCGGCGGAGTTCTCCACTACGTGACCTTCACCTTCCTCTCAACCACAAACACCCATGAGTCCATGATCCCTCCGCGACAAACCTCATAAAATGCGGCTGCAGGCGACGCTTCTTCTGGTCGCCTCTTGCGCCTCCTCGACACTCGCCATATTCGCTGACGAGGTCGGGCACGTTGATTTCCACCATGCGCTCCTAGGCGTTCCTTCGGAGCCCTCCACCTTCTTCCACCGACCGTCTTCTTCTTCAAGCGCCGCCCTTCTCTACACGCTATCCGACAAATCGCTTCTCGGAGCCGTCAATCCGAAGGACGGAGGGCTGCTATGGAGGCAAAACCTCTCTCGCCCCGCCGTAACGTCCGACCATGACGCCCAAGGTCTGCTGCGTGCCTCTGGCGGAACAAACGCGGTTGTCAGCGCATTAGGGGACTACATTTCAGCCTGGAGCGCTCTCGATGGAAAATTGATATGGGAGAACTGGTCACCGGGTATGCCTGTGGTCGATCTTGAGCTCCTAGAGCTGGAGGATGCCAGCTCCGATCCCTCAGTCACAGATGCAATTGCTCTCTCCGGGGGCAAGGCAGGTTCGGTTAAGCGACTGGATGGGTCGACTGGTGAGATTAAATGGGAGTTCCATGACGAAAGGTCTGTCTGCACACCACTATGCCGAGTCTGTCTACTAACTAGGCCATTAGTGGGGACGTGCCTTTCCAAGTCTCCGCCTCCTCGACCGACGTCTTTTACATCTCTTTGCAGCCGGCTTTGTTGAAGGGTTACAAGATCCGGGTTACCTCGCTAGACCCTTTGACGGGCCGACAAACATCCCAGCAGGTCCTCAACTCCGACAGTGATGTTACCGGGCCCGAGTCGGTCCTCTTTGTAGGCGCCAACACCGCGTTCCCGGTCATTGCTTGGGCGGACAAGTCGCACAGGACGCTCAAGATCAATGTCATTGGCACCAAGCAAGTGACGACGGTCAACATCGAAAATACAAGAGGAGAGGACATCAATTCGATCCAGCTCCACGCTCCCAGGACCCTCAATGCCCTGCCCCATTTCCTCGTGCAGTACGAAACTGCTTCCGGCTCATGGGCAGAGGTCTATCACGTTGACCTGGCAGCTTCGACCGTATCGAAGGCCTACAGTCTGCCCTTCTTGCAGGGATGGTCTGTCTTCTCTACCGGCACCAAGGATGCCAATGTCTATTTCACTCGGGTGACCGATTCAGAGACTACCGTGGTGTCGTCCATCTCTCACGGTATTCTTGGAAGATGGCCTCAGCACCCTCCCTTAGATCACGCTTTGCATGCGGCAACCGAGGTGGCTATGAAGGGTGATTCCGTGGCTGTTCGCGCGGCCATTGTGCTGGAGTCTGGCGACTGGCAATTAATCCAGAACGGGGCTGTTGGATGGACCAGACCAGAGGCATTGTCAGGAGCATTAGCCGCTAGCTGGGCCGAAGTGGACAGCCAGCAGGACCTAGTGCACCAACTCGAAGTTGAGGGTCACGAGAGTCTTGTGAAAGCGTACACGCACCGTGTCCAACGCCACATTAAAGATCTTGAGTATCTTCCTGACTGGCTGAAGGGGCTCCCTAAACGTGTCATCACTAGTATTTTGGCCGATGAAGTTTCGAACCTGGATAGCTTTGGTGTTTCAAAGCCTGTCATCGTTGCTACCAAGAACGGATGGGTTTACGCTCTAGATAGTGGAAACCACGGCAAAGTATCCTGGAGCGTTAAGGCTGCTGAGGCTGATACCTGGAATGTCAAATCGATACAGACTGAACCTGGGTTGACAACTGTCCACATTGATGACGGTAGTTCCGTGACTCTGAACGTCACCACTGGCGACATCACCCAACGGGTTATGGCTAGAGAAAAGCTACCGCTGTCCGATGATACGGCGTCCTCGGATGTGTACACCGTGACCCGGGAAGACGGACGGATTCTTGGATGGAGCTCGAAAGACTCTCGCGTCCCGGCTTGGGCGTTTCAACCTGCACCAGGCGAGAAGATCATCCGCGCTACTGCTCGCCCAGCTCACGACCCAGTCGCATCGATCGGAAAGGTCTTGGGCAATCGATCTGTTCTGTACAAGTACCTGACACCTAACGCGGCTCTCATCACAGCCGTTGGCGAAAATACAGCCACTTTCTACCTCATCGATGGAGTTACCGGGCGTATTCTGCACACGAGCTCGCACAAGGGAGTCGACACTGCGCAGCCTATTGCCTCCGCCATGTCAGAGAACTGGTTTGCGTACTCCTTCTACGCTGAGGGCTCGGAATCGTCTGACGCCAAGGGATACCAACTTGTCGTCTCTGAAATGTACGAATCGCCCATCCCCAACGATCGCGGCATTTTGGGGTCTGCCTCAAACTATTCCTCCATCGCTGAGCTGCCCCTTCCCCACGTCATCTCTCAAGCTTTCATTATCCCGGAACCCATCTCCCACATGGTCGTGACCCAGACTCGCCAGGGCATTACGACTCGCCAGCTACTCGTCACTCTCCCCGAGTCCAACGCGATCGTTGGTATCCCCCGTCCAGTACTCGACCCCCGTCGCCCCGTAGACCGAGACCCCACATCTACCGAAGCCGAAGAGGGTCTGATGAAGTATGCCCCTGTTCTCGAGTTCGATGGGAGATGGTACCTCTCGCACGCGCGCCAGGTAGCGGGAATTAACACCGTCCTGTCCGCGCCTACTCTCCTCGAGAGTACCAGTCTGATTTTCGGTTTCGGAAACGACATCTTCGGTACGAGGGCGACGCCGTCCCAGGCTTTTGATATCCTGGGCAAGGGATTCTCGAAGCTGCAGTTGCTTCTGACAATTGTTGCACTGGCGATTGGTGTTTCGATCTTGGCTCCTATGGTATGTCTCCCACCCTGTTGTTACAGAACAACCTGGACAAATTCTGACTTATTGTACTATAGGCGCGCAAGAAGAAGATCGATATGCTTTGGAAGGCGAGGTCATAATGGAGACCTCTTTTTACTATAGTTTTACTATAGTCAGAAAGATAGCAGCAGACATGAAGCTCTGCGCATATTCGCTCTACTGTACAATCTACGCGTTCTCAAGAATAGATATATCGATTAATGATTCCTTGGTTGATGTAAATCGGAATGGCAGGCCCAGCCGGACAGCCGGACAGCTGGGGCGCGGACGAGATGGAGCCACGGGCCTGGCTGGATCTCGTCATGTCATGCCGAGCTTAAAACGTTTCTGAGACATTTACACTGCAGCCTACATCCGGGAACCCAGTGTATCAACTCCTGCCCAGGAGAAAGCAGCCAGGGTTTAATCTACCCGGCGTTGATCGTCGCGCATGCAGAGGAGCACTTACGTATGCACCTCTATTCGCGATGCCGATCCATATAGCAGCATCGGGTTGCCCTGACCGTTGGCCAGCGGTCGTACGGTGCCTGGCCGAGAACACGATCCCGAGCAATTATCGTTCGAGACTTTGAGGCGTCGACGACGTGGCTTATGCTCAGTGGCAGAGATTCAATTGGCTAAGCGCGGTGTATTTGTAGACTGTAGGTACGGAGTACTCCGTAGAGAGAGGATGGTGGATTTAATGTCCGCAGCCCCTCCTCGAGGCTGCTCCCCCCACTACGCCGCTGCCCTTCTAGCTCCCCCATCGCCCTTCTCCATCTCCTTAAATCTCCCGCCATCCCCCATCTGATCCGTCTTTCCTTTGAATGCTAGTCCTCTCTCCCTCTGGTCATCCCATCCTCGTTCAATCACATCTTCACCATGCCTTCTGGATCTGTTCTGGTCACCGGGTACGTTGCATACTACCTCAACCAAGCAGCAGCAACTGACTTGCCCCTCTTATAGTGGAACCGGCTACATTGGCTCCTTCACCACCCTCGCCCTGCTCGAGGCCGGCTACAATGTGGTCGTCGCCGACTCGCTCTACAACTCAAGCGCCGAGGCTCTCAAGCGCATTGAACTGATCTCAGGCAAGAAGGCCGAGTTCGTCCAGCTCGACGTCACCGACGAAGCCGCCTTCGACAAGGTGTTCGAGACCTACCCCGACATCGACAGCGTCATCCACTTCGCCGCGCTCAAGGTACGCAACGCTGCCTACACCAGCAATCCCATCCCATCGTCACTAGAACCAAATGCCATCCCTCATACTCACCCCGCACTCCCATCTAGGCCGTCGGCGAATCCGGCGAGAAGCCGCTCGACTACTACTACGTCAACGTGTACGGCACAATCTGCCTGCTGCGATCGATGGTGCGCCACAACGTGACGAACATCGTGTTCTCGTCCTCGGCTACCGTCTACGGCGACGCCACGCGCTTCCCCGACATGATCCCCATCCCGGAAAACTGCCCGCTCGGCCCGACAAACCCCTACGGCAACACCAAGTACGCCATCGAGCTGGCCATCACGGATGTCATCAACGCCCAGCGCAACAACGCCAAGAAGGCCGGCAATGAGGCCGAGGCCGCCAAGTGGAACGGCGCCCTGCTCCGCTACTTCAACCCCGCCGGTGCCCACCCCTCCGGCATCATGGGCGAGGACCCCCAGGGCGTGCCCTACAATCTGCTGCCCCTGCTTGCACAGGTTGCGACGGGCAAGCGCGAGAAGCTGCTTGTATTCGGTGATGGTGGGCTTTCCCCCTACCCCAGCTTCCCTTCCCCCTGTATGGAACTATATTGAGCTGCAGACTAACCGGGACGTACAGATTACGCCTCGCACGACGGCACCGCCATCCGCGACTACATCCACATTCTCGATCTCGCCGACGGCCACCTGAAGGCGCTCAACTACCTCCGCGCCAACAACCCTGGCGTGCGCGCCTGGAACCTGGGCACCGGCCGCGGCAGCACCGTGTACGAGATGATCCGCGCCTTCTCCAAGGCCGTTGGCCGCGATCTGCCCTACGAGGTTGCCCCCCGCCGTGCGGGTGACGTCCTCAACCTTACCGCCAACCCGACTCGCGCCAACACCGAGCTTGGCTGGAAGCCGGAGCGCACCCTCGAGCAGGCCTGCGAGGATCTGTGGCTCTGGACCAAGAACAACCCCCAGGGATACAGACAACAGCCTCCTGCTGAGCTGCTGGAACAGCTTAAGAAGTAGGGTAATCTTAATTAATACGGGTGTCTTGGGAATGTATTGAATAGGATGTTGTTCTACTACTGCATGAGCGTTTGCTTGTGTCAAGGTGGACTATAGATGAATATCGCATTGATAGCGACAATGAGCTTTCGGTTTAGAATGAAACGAATTTCTTTTCTTTTGGTTCATCACCCTAGTATAGTATATGATGACTTTCGCTCAGTTTCCGGGGTCGACACGCGGAGCCTGTTCCGAGGGTATAATCTATATTTGCTATTGATACATTACTTGTTGCCATTTCCCTTGCGGCTCCTTCTCGAACCAGCCTTTTGTTCTTTGGCACCGCTAGATGCGGAGGCAGCTGACGCAGAGGAAGCAGAAGATGCAGACTTCTTGACTCGAACTGAGCCTTGAGGTCGAGCTTTCGCGTTCTCTTTTTGCTCGTTTTCTTTCTCAAACGCTCGCAGCACTGCCCCTTCCCTCTCCCTCTCCTCGATTTGTTTCTCACTAACTTCCCACAATTGCTTCCCAACAGCCTCATCCGTAACCTCCTTCCTCGCGAAGTCTACCTCTTTGCACTCCTTGATCAACCATCCGCCTGTTCCACGGCCGAATCTCGCCTCCATTGCTGCAAACAGGATGCTCTGTGCTCCCTGCTGTTGGGACTTGAGGACAAGCCACCAGATGGGCCAGGTTATGAGGTAAATCAGTAGACCCCAAAGCGAGCCCCCAGTGAGCCAGCGGCGGGTTCCGGGAGTCCGGGTAAGGCCGGGGTCAACGAGGATCACGCGGGTGGAGGGAGGCTGGCCGTCAGGGCGCTTGAAAGCATCAAGGTGCTTCTGGAAAGAAGTCGCGAAAACCATGAGAGAAAGCTTGCTAAGGGCATAAATGCCTTTAGCCGGAGTCTGCGATTGGCGCTTCTGTCCAGGAACCGGCTTCCGCGATGATGGCGTTCGGAGCGGCTTTGCATCTGCCATCTGCTTGTGAGCGGGAATGGTATCTGCGTTCAGATGCGCAAAGTCAAATTTCGGCGAACCGATGTAGCTCGAACACGTGGTCATTATTACGCGGACGTCACGGTGTGATGGTTGAACTCGAAACGCTGGGCTCAGGATGCTGAGTAGGTGGAAGTTCGCGAGGTAATTGACCTGCCATTCCTCGTTTATTCCATCGACCGTGACATTTTGTTTTGACGAGGCTGGGTTCGCTGTGTTTCCGCAAAGAATAAGCATGTCGAGGCGACGGGGAGGAGTATTATCAATCCACTTCGTCGCGAAGGTTCGGATAGAATGGAGAGAAGCGAGGTCAACCTGCTCTGCGTAAATGAGCTGGTTGCCAGTTGATTTTCTCAAGTCTTCAATGTAGTCAATAAGGAATATGTCCGATGGAGCATGCTGCGTGAGGAGGATGATTTGGGCGCCGCGCGTTGCGAGTTCGTGAACGACAGTAGCTCCTATACCAGACGTGCCTCCCTACAACGTTCACAGTTGATCAGCAAATGCCTTCAGCAAGTCAAATGATATCTCGGAAGAGCAGCGTACCGTTACCATAATCACCTTGCTATGCAGGAGCCTTTCGCTGGCATTGCGAGCACCACCGAAGTAATATTTCAAGGCTGCAATGAGGAGGATCCATGGCGTGACCTTGAGAACCGTGTAGACATGTGGAATAGCGGATAGACCCTCCACGATGCCCGTGGTAATCAAGGGGATGGGCATCTCGTCTTGACCTGGCGGATGGGTGTGGAAGACAAGAAGCTGAAGAAGCTCTGCGAGACACCAGAATAGCGGCCGATCTCCCGCCACTTCCCCAAATAGCCCACGTCCGCCGCGGTCGCTCCTTCCTCAACCCACTCTCCATTTCTACAGGTCAGCATGTCATACGACGACGAGGACTACTTCCTCCCGCTTGAAGACCAGCGCGTCTTTGGCGCTGGCATCACGCGCAAGCGGGTGCCGTTCGTGCGGTCCTCTGAGCTCTCGACACTCACTTCCTCCGCCCCCGCCACGCCAGCTTCCACGGGGCCTAGCATAGCGAACACATACCTCTCTATTGTCATGCCAAAGACTTCCTCATCATCCGCTTCTAGTACAGCTCCCATATCAGAAACTCCTTCTATAGCTCCGCAAACCACCACAGACACCACCATCGACGACCGCAGCCACTCCGCGCCTCCTCCGCCATCCTCAAACACACCCCCAACCTGCGACGTCTGCAAACTTCCGCTCGCCTCGTCCGGAACAGAAGACGACAAGTCTCATGCATCATCTATCGCACATCAAGTCTGTCTCCCTCATTCTCACCCTCCCTCCCACCTTGATCGGACTAGGCAAGGACTGCGCTATCTCGAGTCTTACGGCTGGAATCCAGATAGCCGGCTAGGCCTTGGGGCTTCGGGACGAGAGGGAATTAGGGAACCGCTGAAGGGGAAGCTGAAGGCTGATACTGTGGGACTGGGCGCTGTGCTTCCCTCTTCTGCGTCTTTGGAAAAGAAGAAAAATGACAGGGTTCGAAAGTTGAACGCGAAGGAGGTCAGGAAGGGGCATATGGACGCGAGAAAGAGAGGGGAGAAATTACGTGACATGTTTTATCAGGATGATGATGTGCTGAGGTACCTTGGTGGGGGTTAAATACTCTTCTTTGGCGTTGTTATTATGACTGTTATGATATTCTATGATACCCATGTACTATATATAAGGATTAGCGAAAGGCTGGGAGGATCAGCTCAAGAACTCAAAAACCTCGATTGAATACCGCGCCTTATTGCATGAACAACCCTAACTGGTATCACAGGAGCGCGGCCGAAACAAAAGTAACCCCAAGACGCCAAAGCTTGAATGATGCTACCTGAAGAAACGGTGCTTCTTCCTCTCTTTCTGCTCCTTCGGCGCCTTCCCCGAGCTAGATGGCTTGGGAGGCGTCGGACCCATAGACATTGCACCCATCGCCGCGGTAGGGGGTGCTGGTGCTGGTGCAGGTGCAGGGACCGGCTGCTTCTGTGGCGGGGGCTGAGGTGGAGGATCTCGCTCGAACAAATGGGCCGGCGCAGTAGGCTTTGGTCGCTCGGCGGGAATATCAAGGCGGCGCTTGTCTGTGCTCAGGTCGCCGACTTGGCGAAGGAATAGTCCTGGAGTTAACATGTGGGAGGTAGCAAGGAAGACGTCCTTCTTGAAGGCTTCGGAAACCTCATAGCATGCTCGGGCTTCGCCATATGTGGCGCCTCCAGCCATAAATACGATGATGCGCTGTCGTGGCTGCTCCCCCGTCGTACGGGTTCGTGCCCAAGTGGGTTTTGCACTTCGAAGAGATGCTTGCGCCGAGGAGTCCTGCTGTGCTGCCATGTTGTCTGCCTCGGTCGGCGGACGGGTCGGAGGGAAAGTCGATGGGTCCAAGGTTCCTCTAATAACGTCTTCTAGCATGGTTTTGACGTTGAGATCATACCGGGAAAGAATTTCTTCATCCGAATCGGATATCACAGGAGGCTTCCTGTTGAACAGCGGCTGAACTACTGGCGGTTTGTCATCTTTCAATGGCTTATCAACTCTCGCGCCGAGCAATTCGAGATTGGAGATGACGTTCCCGTCCTGTGGTGCAAGTTGGGCATGAGCCATAAGTTTTCTAATGTCGCCGGGAAGTAGGCCGTTGCGGTAGATGATGTAGAACAGTAAGAGTCTCAGCCTGTCGGTGTGAATGATAGTCTCGTCATCTAGCAGCTGTACAAGCTGCGATGCCAAACCCTTGGCCTTTTTATAGTTCTCATCGAGGCCAGTAGCGAGACACTGCTCAACTGAGCTAACCTCGATAAGTTTGTGGTCCTGAAAGAATTTCATACATTCTTCGGCCATATTCAGATGGAGTGAATAAGCATCTCTGCCTTCTTGGAAGTCGCGAAGGCCGGCCAGCATGTCTTTGATCATGCCTACGTCAGCCTTGTCGTTACTGCAATGGGTTAGCAAACAACTCGAAAACAAAGGGAGGTAAATACCCTTCCGCGTATTGTGGGTTGGCTGCTCGGAACTTGGCGAAGTCTTCGCCTAGTTTACCTAGCACGTCCTTCATATGCATATGCCGGTACTCAACCCAGATCTTGTCTTGTTCGTTTAGTTCCATCTCCTTAACATCTTCGTTAAGGGCGCCCTTGTTGACGACCAGCTTGTAGGTAATTTTGTCTCCTTCCTTAATTGGCAGCAGATCGTGAACCATGGACTGGTATGTGAACTCGTGAATCAGAGGTGCGAAGAGATCCATCGACCGATCTACCACCAAGAGCACACCCCGGGGCCGTGGAGAAGGGGGCGGAAAGCCTCGGTTAAACTGTGCGAATTGATCTAGTTCCTCTTGTATGAACCGCGCTAGGTGCGAGCACAGTACACTAGCCTCATGCGTAGGTGTCCTAGGCCGATAGTATCTGATCACTGGGTATTCTCCCAATGTCGCGCATAGAGACACGGCCTGCGACATTTGTCAGTGTGACAAAGATCAAGAGCCCAAGTAAATGATTTACCTTGTGCGCCAATGTTGTCAGATGCTGGCGGATCAAATGATTACAGCTGGGATGGAAAAGAACCGGGAAACTCCATGGATCTCGGAACGTGACAAGGCGCGATTCCCTCGGGTAGTAGTCAATGCTGATAGTCTGGAAACCTGCAAGTTGCTCCTGGACCATCTGTGATCGATCAAATCTAGCGCGCAATCCCGGATCGAGAACTAGCAAGCATGTGAGAACAAGGCGCAACCACAAAGGCGAAGAATTGACCAACATGACGTCCACACCAGATATGACTTTCTGTATCTCTTCCTCTCGAAATCGGCCAGAACGCAGTCGACAATGTGAGGGAGGGCGGAGAGAATATAGAGCGCGTCCATCGACTGGTTGGACGGCCGGCGGTGCTCAATCTGTTCGATATCTGGCGGCGGAGCGATCAGGCAATGCGAGCTGACAGCATAATCCGAGATGGACTTACTGGTAACGTTTAGGTTGAGGATATCATCTTCCTTGACTGCATTTTCAATCAAAGCGCGACTGGCTTCGTCTACCACCAAGACTTTCCACTGTACATGCCTAGCGTCAGCTCGGCCATAGATCAACCAGGAGGGGAAAGGCGGGGGGTCGCGGTCGCACATTGTCGCCTCCGGCAGATCGGATGGTGCTCAGGATGACTATACTCAGGCCAAGAATTAGCTGCTGTATCTAGCATAGAGCTTCTGGCAGGAGCAGTTCACGGTGGGACTCACTTTCTCGCTGGATGTTGAGTAGGGAGCTCATGGTGGCCGGCCGGCAGCCCTCAGGAGGGTCTGTTCAAAGCTCGTGGTCTCGAGCTGACAAGGGAGATAGCAGGTGCCAGAGTAGCTGAGAGGTGGATAAGACACGACTGCCGCAATAGGAGCGTGGTGGTCTAATGCACAAGGTGTCGAAAGCAAGGGGAGCTGTTTATGAAACGTAGCATGGCTCCAGAGAGTACGGAGATAGGGCCCCCACCCACCGCCGCGGTTGGCGGCGGCCGCGATCTGCAGTGAATTGGAACCGGGGAGGCAACTTTTTGTTCTTGCGCCTCAAATTTCTTGCATCTTTATCAGCTCCCGATCCGGTCGGCCAATGCCTTGAGGCTCTATTTCTGACCTGAAGTAGGCTTACTGCGGCCTATACTTGCCTGTATTCGATTGATAATTACCCTCTATGACTTGCTTCGGATGCGCAGAGCGCCTCCGTTAAAATCGGCCTTGTGCTGCGCCTTCGACCAACAGCTTCTCCGATCGCGTTTCTTTCCTCATTTCTCCCACAAGCGACCCCGAAGTAATGCGGTTATGGACAAGCCGAGGCAGTCATGCACTGTCTGGTGCTTTGCAGACGTCCTCGCGTCCTCTGGCGCGCACCTTTACAATGACTCCTGTGCTTGAACGACCTCCCAAACTTGCGCGTCAAGAAAAGAAGAATGCCAAAACTGCAAATGAAAAAAGTGTAAGAGATTTCTCCGCATAATAGTACTAGCTGTGTCAAAATGCTGACGTTTTTTTCAACCAGGATAAGCCCAATGGAAAGAGAGCCCCTAGAGGTTTCAGAAATCAGAAGCCCGTCTCCAACTTCCCTCAACTTATCACAACTCTACTTCGGGAAATGAAAGATAGTGATTCAATCACATCTGAGGAAGACGTTGCGTTATGGAAACGCTTCGAGCGCTACATCTTGAATGCCTGCCAAGTTACGGAAACGGGCGAGATAACCAAACAGGGTTCCATGCTTCATACGAAGCGTACACTGACAAGAGCCTATCTTAGAGATGGACTTGGGGCGTTGAGGCGTGAAATGGATCATCTCTTGTATGCATTCGATCTCGATGCCCGATATTCAGAACCAAACCTGGAGCAGCAGCGGAAAATCACGGACTTGCGATACCCCGCCGAGTGGTACGCCCAAGCACGAGCTACCCAAAGGACAATCCATCTACACGTTGGGCCCACGAATTCGGGAAAGACATACCATGCCTTGAAGCGGTTGGAGACCTGCAAAAGCGGCTTCTACGCAGGGCCCTTGAGGCTTCTGGCTCAAGAAGTCTATCATCGTTTCAAGACTAGTGGTATACCATGTAACTTGGTTACGGGTGATGAAGTGAGGTTAACTGAAGGCGAAAAGGCGGTAATCGTGAGCAATACTGTTGAAATGGCCAACTTGGGGCAAAGCTACGACGTTGGTGTGATCGACGAGATTCAGATGATTTCTGATCCGAAGCGTGGCTGGGCTTGGACTCGTGCTCTTTTGGGGTGCCAAGCGAAAGAGCTTCACTTGTGTGGAGAGCTCAGGGTGGTGCCTCTGATACGAGAGCTTGCAGCTCTCACTGGGGATAAAATTGAGATACATCGCTATCAGCGGTTGAACCCGCTGAGGGCTATGAAGGAAAGTCTGAAAGGAGATTTGTCGAAGCTTGAGAAAGGAGACTGTATCGTTTCATTCTCTCGAGTTGGAATCCACGCCCTGAAAGCCGAGATCGAAAGAAGGACAGGTCGACGAGCTGCTATCATCTATGGTGGCTTGCCTGCTGAGATACGTACGCAACAGGCAAGTCTTTTCAATGACCCGGATAATGACTATGATTATTTGGTTGCCAGCGATGCCATAGGCATGGGTCTGAATCTGTAAGTTTCGCCCTCCAATCGGGCGCTGACATCGTTTCTTACTGTTTATAGGAGTTGCAAGCGCATCATATTTGAGACTGTTGTGAAGAATCTTCGCACCGGGCTCCAAAGGCTCAGCGTCCCCGAGATCAAGCAAATTGGTGGACGAGCCGGCCGCTACCGCACAGCAGCACAGCACGGGACAAGCCAACAGCAGAACAGTGACAACGTCGGTTATGTTACCTCACTAGAAGAAGTCGATCTACCTTACATTCAACAGGCGCTTGACACTGAGCCACCACCGCTCAGTGCTGCGGGCATCTCCCCTCCCGATCCTGTTTATGAGAGATTTGCGGCCTACTTTCCCGGAAACGCCTCACTCGCGTACATGGTCAACCGGTTAGCGGAGATAGCCAGGATAAATCCCCTTTTTTTTGTGTGCGACCCGAGCCCTAACCTAGAAACCGCCGAAGTCATTGATGCTGTTCCTGGCCTGCATCTCGCAGATCAATTAACCTTTATGGCTTCGCCCATCACTACCAGAGAAGATATTGGACGCAAAGTTGGGATGGCTTTCGCTCGTTGTGTACTCGAAAACAAGAACGGCCGCCTCTTGGATATCGAGGAACTTAATCTTGAAATTCTTGAACAGCCCGTGTCAGGAACCAAGGAATACATGCAAGGACTGGAAGCGCTGCACCGGTCTGTGATTCTCTACGGCTGGCTTAGTTATCGATTCGGGGGCGTCTTCACAGACCGCACACTATCAGCCCACGTGAAAGAATTGGTAGAAGAGAGGATGGTCAGAGCGTTGACTGAGTTCTCTGCCAACAAGAAACTCCGGAAGAACGCCTCTCTGCATCGCCAGATTGCTATGCAGAAGCAGCTCCGTACGCAGCAGGAGTTCTTGCGCGCCAATGGAGGAGCGGAGCTTGACCCGTCCGAGTTGGACGAGCCCTACACACACCGTGCACCGAACGCTCCCGATAGCGAGGATGCCGCTGGTACAGATATCGCCGCCAACGCAACCGATTTCGGATTAGACTCCGTACCTAGTGGCTCGGCTCGCTATGGCGAGGACATTGCTATGTCAGATATGTTCATCGGTGAAAAAGGGTATGAGGAAGAGTCGACAATGGATAGAGTGACGGACGGCAACGGGGCCGCCGGTGAGACAGATATCTCCGCAGACAAACCTGAACATGGACAACAATCGACACCAGGCAGCGCAACCCGTGACTCCGATGCTGCCGAGACAAATGTCGCTACTGACGAGATGGATTCAAAGGAGTCGGGTAGCATCGCTACTAATTACGATCATGAGCAAAAGCTGAAGCCAGAGACAAGTGACACTAAGGGCAACGAGGAGTTTCTTGAGCACAACCCTGTGGTTGGCAGGGTTCTTGATCAAGGACCTAGATCGGAGGATGATGCCACATCCGACATCAAGGAGTCTGCTGAACATGACCCAGCAGCTCCCAGTGCGCCTAGCTCAGATGTCACTACGCTCGGTAGCGAAGAGTCTGCTGACCATGATTCATCTCCGAATGTTCTTGAGGAGCAACCCGTGCTGACAGATGTCTCGCCCGATACCGGATCCACCGAACTCGACCCAGCGACTCAGAATACTATCGTTGATAAAGAGGCTACATTAATGGATGCTACGTTGGATGGCAAACAGTCTGATGAGCATGACTCAGCTCACCATGTTTCTGGAGAACAACTCGAGTCGAAGGATGCCACGGCCAATTCTAACGAAGATACTGGAGTTCGCGAGGCGCTCATCAAGGATTCTCAACTAGAAGAAACCACGCCAGAAAGGAAAGAGCCGACTGAGAACGACCCGGCCGCTCGCAACGGCGAGGAAGAACCAGCACGGAAGGCTGCCAGTCGCTAGCCATGATCCGCGATAGACCACAATATGTATTATTAGTACTGGTACCATCTAGGGCGGTTTTGCGGAACACCCTCTTCCTTTTTTTTGGTTGGCTACTTGTATATTATTCCATCCATATACCACTCTGTACAATAGATTCTTGGAACATATCTTCAAACCGCTTTTCTCATCAGATACGGATACTCTCAGGATCTTCGAGTTGATTTGCCACTTTCATGTCTCACGCAGTGCTTCCCTACCAGAAGGCTGGTGGAGTATGGATCAAGCCACCCGAAGCATTCATCCAGGCGAGATCTCAATCCCCGCCTCCCCTTCCAAAGAGAAGGCTGGACGTTAGGGCACTCATTTCCGACCTCGACTACATTGTTTGTCTCACACTGACCGGAAAAGAGAACCTTACCCAAGAGAGCTTCTTGATTCGGAGCATGAATCACCGCCAGTGAGAACAAGAGAAGATAGCCCAGCCATCCCCAACTGTGCATGCGGACTGCATTTTGTGGTGCCTGCCACATCGCCAGGTGAGAATACCATGGCCCAATGAAGAGCAGCAGCTCTTCTTTGTTGGCGATCAGTTTCTGACCTGTACTGCGTTGTCCCCAGCAACTGATTTTTTTTTTCTCTAGAAAGAGGGACTCGTAGGCCAGCCACTTCCTGCTCTGCAACGCATAAGCTTCATGCAATTTCCCGAATCATTCCAGAATCAGGGCATGTTCCCTGCTGGCTGGGCTGTCTTCCAACTTTTGCCAATGTCTCCTCAATGGGAGTGGGGAAGGAATCGGGTTCTGCCACCAAAGTGACATCAGGGCTGAGTTCTTTGTATACAATGACCAATGACTGATTCTAGAGATGTCTATTAGGACCAGGGTCGGGATGGTGACCGGGGGACTCCGCCATACTAAATTGTTGGCAATGTATGGTGCTTGGCTGACGGATCAACAGCAACACTCGACCAGCACTTCAACAATGAGGATGTACTTACGCAGTCCTATCTACGGGGCTCCGCACCATGCTCCAGGCTGGGCTGGTCGAGACTCGAATGCAGTAGATATCACAATCACTCTGCATACTCCAGCTGCGAAATGCTGGGCCAATGCAGGTTGGGCCGTCTGGAGAACAGCCGCCAGCCCCTCCGCCGATAATAATAGGCGAGACTCTCTCGAGTGACCTCATCCGAGACTATAACAAGCGTCTTATCGCCGACAAAGGACGTTGATTTGGCGGGGAGATGAGGATGTCTCAGTCAGCCCAGAGACCGCCAACCCCGCCTTTCCTCTTTGGCCTCGCCTGCAATCTCCGGCTTCCTTCCTTCATCCATCCAGCCTTCCACGACCAGGATCAACTTCCATCTCTCAAGGTTCTGCTAGTCTCACTCGACTCGAACTCTGTCCCAGTCGATCCTCGCAGGATGTCTTCTGTCTTAATCTATATTGATAGTTTCTTTCAGCTACGGTACGGTGCCATTGACGATTGTTATTGCCCCAGTGTTGGTGGCACAACATCATCAGCCCAATGTGACGCCGCATCTTCGGGCTTTTGCATACCCACCAATCCGTCTGATCGACCGTCCAAGATCGTCGCTCAACATATGCACTTGGATACCGCATACAGTGGGCAGCTGCAGTCATGCTTCGGTCCAGCAAATGCTTGAATTTGGTCACGATACTCGAATACAGATGGCTGGGAGAAGGTTGATGCCGTGGTCATGTCGAAGTCAGGCCATCCCCACGTGCCCCTCACCCATTCCGCCGCTACCCCGGGGTCTTGAATGTTTTCCTGGCCACGTCTCGAACCCTAACCAGGCACTGGCTGGAACCTGAGCTATCAGGCCCAGCCGCCAATGCACCGACGGGCTCTAGTTCCGCACTAGGCTTGAAGTCCTCCAGTGACTGCCATCCAAGGGTCCACTTCATGCTCAAGTTGCCTGCCAAGTACGGGATAACGACGGAGAAGACCCTACCAGTGGAGGCCGCCGTTATCATGATAATGGTAGCGAACTGACCGTCCCAAGTGACCGGGGTCGATGGCAGGGTTGCAGTCAACCGAAATGACGCATTGGCTTTGTCTGTCAATGCCAGCCTCCGGGTCGAGTGATAAAGAGGACATGGCCTGCCCTAACCTCTGGGATCTTTCTTCGTCGTGCGAGCTTCTCTCCGCAAGAGCCTCTGCAACCCACGGTCGTTTATCTGGTCCTTCGTTGCTACCCTAGTGCATGCTCTTGTCATCGCCTTTAACTTAACTTTGGCTGTGTTATACGACTATTGATAACCCCCTCGTTTAAACCTGCATCACCATGAGGGTCAATCCTTTGTTTCTGGCCACCACGCTCGGTGCCGTGACCAGTGTCCTTGCGGTCCCTGCTCCGGCAAATGTTGAGCGTGGCGTTGAGATCTCCGGATCTTATGGCGGTGACCATGACTGGGACTGGGGTCATGGCGATGATGATGATGATCATGATGATGGCCATCATTGGGAGCCTCCTACTACCACACCCTGTGAGACCGATAGTACTACCGAACCTCCTCCCGTTTCCACAAAGCCGCCCCCCACCTGGACTCACACCCCAAAGCCTCCTCCTACTTGGACTCACACCCCAAAGCCGCCTCCTACATGGACGCACACTCCGAAGCCGCCTCCTACTTGGACTCACACCCCAAAGCCGCCTCCCACGTGGTCACATACCCCAAAGCCGCCTCCACCTTCAACTACGCCTTGTGAGACTGATAGTACTACCGAGC
>RHLP01000090.1:0-59547 GCA_003719405.1 Aspergillus incahuasiensis
TGCCAGGGGGGGTGCGCGAGGTCAAGCTGAGTAAGTCGAAGATACCTAGTCTTCCTGGTGAGGAGGTATGGTTGTGCTCGTTATTTGAGCCCTTACGAAGGGACGAGCCAACAAGGCGTTAATGGACGTTATTGAGATATATCATTTCGGACACTGCTCCTATGTTTATAGCCGGTGTTATATGTGATCAGAGATAAACAATTTCAATTGTTCATACAGTAGTCATACCTACAATGTGCGTTTAGCAACTTGTGGGCTATAAGTATACACGGGGAAAATCTGCGAGACCGCGTTTCAGTTCTCAATTCAAATATCCAAAAGTTCAACACTCGGTGGCTCTATTTGTCCAACCACAAGCCCGTCAAGCATAGATTGGGCAATTATTTGTCGCTTGGTCGATTCTCGTGACAAATCTAGGATAGTGTGTAGGATTGTTTCAGCAGTCTCCTTGTCACCCTGCTCCAGAAGCAACGGGGCAAGACACAGCCCCGAGCGAGTGCATCCCATTGCCCAAGCAACGCGGTACCACTCAATAGCCATGGACCGGTAATCGCGATAAGAGCGTGGTGCGAAGTACGATAAGAGTGTGGCAAAGAAGCCCTTTGGTTCTCGAAACTCCTTCAAGCCCCAGTCTACCCTTGCGGAGGGCGCATCTGGCATGTCTGATTTTTCCACATCTGTTGTCAAACGGCGCGTACCAGGTCGGGGTAGCAATCCCACCGAGATGAGATAGTAATAATTACCCAGTCTGCGGGAGGACATTTCGTTCCCAGCCGAGGCCGCTTGTCCCATGTACTGTTCATAGAGGGACATGTTGTCCTGCTCCTTGTAATAATGTGCCAGGCGCATCAATGCCGACGGGTGTTGGTAGTCCACTGCCCCGAGACGAATCGCAGCTAGCTCGGGTTGGGTATAAGAATTTCCAGAGCTGGGTGATATCCCTCGAACACGTTTATTTTCGCGTGACAGCCACAGATACAAGTCCCACGGTGGCTCAATCATTCCGAATAGGGTAATACTCTCATTCGCTTTGGGTGGGATTTGAGTCGGTTTGATCATTTGCATCACATCTGAAACCAGGTCCAACGCTTGTCGGTACTGGCCTCGTAGGCCTAGATATTTGGCAAAAAGGACCATGGCCTGCGGATCGCGGCTGACTACCCCGTCTTTATCGCTTTGGACTTCCATCGCATGTATCTTAATCTGGGCAATGGAAGGCGTTAAGCGCGGCTCCCTAGTACTGTCCGCGTCGTAGATATTGTTGTTTCCATGGGCCATTTTGAGCTGCCAGGCTGCAACGCGATAATGTGCCATCCGCACTCCAGCAAGCATACAAGAATCCTGGAGCCAAGTGTTCAAATTTTTATCGCCTCGGAAGACTTCACGGCCGATCTCATACACAATATCCACGCTCACACCTTCGTCTACATCGCAACGAAAGCACTGGTTAGCAAAGATCTAAACAATTAAACAGAGCGAGTATGTCTTAAGAGAAGAATATGTAATCAGAGCAATCGAAGCCTACCTTCAGCTATCCCCATAATCACATCCCTCGATGGGGAGATGGCAGTCGCTTTCCTCAAGAGGGCTGCGCCGATCCGCCCAAATTTCGACGGCGTAACAGACTTATCAATAATCCCATCGTGCAGCATCTCACTTGCCAGCGAGAGTCCGTTCACCTTGAGGAATCGCAGACGGGCATTGAGCGCAGCGTTTTCCGGCAGCTTCGGGGAATCTTTGAGGAGCTGCTGGCCAGGGAACGCGGCCTTGGGCTTAGAGCGCGCATTTTGTCCAGCGGCTTTTCGTCGAGTCGAGGGAGAAGGAAAAGCTCGGCTGCGGGAGGGAGTGGTGTGGAATGTTCGAGGATGGGAGAGGTTGCGGTTGTTGGGTTTGCGAGAATGGGCGTCAATGGCAAGAAGGAGCGACGGGCGGACGGGGGATGTGGGTAGTAAAGTCGAGCGATCCAGGCGGCTCCATTGTCGGAGGGATGAAGGGTGAGTGCGTGACATTGTTTGGTGCTGAAGAGTAGTAGGTTGTGGGGATGAAGAAGTCGGAGAGAGCCGCGCATGGGCTAATCGCGCGCGGAATCGAGCTATACAACGTTAGTACTAGTAGTATTACCACACTGCGACCGGATATTGAGCTCAACGAGCTTGATATACGGAGTCTATCTATGTCTATTATTTTTGCGGGCCATAATTTACTATTTCTTTGCGTTGACGCTGGACAATACTATGTAGGAGAGTTGATGGCTACACCAGTACTTTTGGGGCTAGACTGGGAATAAACTTATGTACACAAATCATATTCAAGATGGGGAATTAATAATTATAGCAGCACATTAACTAGCAGTGTAGCTAGTTTGGTGCTTCATATCCTTGACAGTCCAATATATTTGATACTCCATACCAAATAACTCCTGGCCTAGGGACAGTAGGTGAGGTTGCGTTGTGCCTGGACGTTTCGGAAGGAGGTAGGTACTGAGTATATGGCTGACCAATTGCCCAAGAATCAGTTCCATGCTTGGATGGTAGGCTTGCTGTGCATGGATGTGATGGACCTTCTTGTTTATCCCCCTCTTTCAAGCTTGCCATGGAGTATGGCAGCCCAGGTTTCACATCTCTCCAAGCTGGATACACATCGCAGGTTGACCGATGATTATGGCACCTATTAATTTCGCGGGAATAGATTAGTAGCAAACGAAACCAATTCTCCTTCTGGATCAGAATGGTCCAAGCAAGTAGATTATAATATACATTCGCTGCCATCTCCCACTCCCCGGTCAAGTTATCAAAACACCTTCAGAAGAGACACAGATATATGACAGAAAAAAGAAAACACATCTAACCACCTGAGAAGTGGGAGAACGCAGCACACGGAATCCAGGATACGGCTAAGGCAGACGCTAACTCTCATCACAGCATGCATGCATAGCATCGAGAGCACCCAAGTGCGTACTTCTTCTAGATGACCCGCAATTTGTTTACTCCATAACAGCCTTGGCACCGACAGCCTTGAGCGTTTCAATGAGCTTCTCAGCCTCCTCCTTCGGCACACTCTCCTTGAGAACCTTGGGCACGGACTCGACGAACTTCTTGCTGTCAACGAGCGACAGACCGAGAAGCGTCTTGACCTCCTTGATGACCTTAGCCTTTGAGGTGGCGTCGATAGACTCGAGCTTGATGTTGAAGAGAGTCTTCTCCTGCGCTGGGGGGGCGGCCTCCTCTTCTTCAACGGCGGCGGCGGCACCGGGTCCGGCGCCGGGGGCCATGGCGAAGCCACCAACGGGGAGGTCGGGGATGTTGAGGCGGGACTAATTGAGAGAATATATTAGTTTCCAGCCCCTTATGAAAGCTCAAGGATATTTTTGTGTGTGCGTATGATGACCAGAGAAGTGAATTGCGATATGTAGAGGCTGGCCGGCTGGCCGGTTGGATGGGCTCACCTTCAGGCTAGCGACAAGGTCGGCGGTCTCTAACAGGTTCAATTGGCTGATTTGGTCGACAATCTGCGTAATCTTGGGGTTGGCAGGGGCAGTAGCGGCCTCTGTGGACTGCCACCTCCGGCTAACTGTCTGCTGATATGAGGCGGAAAGGCGAAGGGAAGCGGATGGGCGGACGAGCTGTCTGCAGCATCGAGCTGCGGCCTGGGAAGCGATGGACATGATGAAAGCTGTCTGGAGAATGTAAAAACAGGATTGACGCGGGAGAAGAGTGCAAGGAGGTGTGGTCGTGACGCTCTCGTTCAATCAACAATTCCAGGCGCAACTGAAAAAGAAAGTCGACTTCGGGATGGAAAATCTGGCATCATCACGTGACACTCATATCAAGCCTTGGTGTCAACAGCCCATATTCAACATTCTACAAAAAATGCAGGAGTAGTATTTGAATTTCGAATATATTAATTACATCGGTACAGATTCGATTAATATTGTAGCAGAACGCTTGTTGGTTCAACGGCCGCAATTGCACTCACTTCTCCGCCCAGCATCCCTCATCTTCCAAATGACATATCAATACATTATACGTACATGAAGGTATAAACAGCATTACTATCCGAGAGCACTTTTCCTCCAATTATTGGTCTCACTGCTCTGCAAATTCCCTGGAGCGCCTATGAGCGCTTGGTGTACCTCTTCATGGAACGTCTCTGCTCCTTCTGCTGCTCACGGTCAAGATACTTGCGCTGCTCTTCCGCATTCATGCCACGAAGAGTGCGCTCTCTCTCTTCCTTCTTGATCTTCTCGGCCGCTAGCTTGCGCTCTTCCGCCTTCTCCTGTTCGTCCAAGCGACGCAACTTCTTGATCTCTTCCTCACGCACGTTCCGGATCTTGCGCATCACCTCGGGACGGAAACGAGCATGGCTGACAAGCCGATCAGGGAAGCGGAGGAATTGATTGAACAGCGGCAAGGTAGAAGCGTATCCGGAGGAAGAGGCCAGAGATCCGACGAGCTGGATACGCTTGCGAGGGGTAGTTTCCTCAATTCTGGAGTAGCCATTAGACGGAGCTTGAGCGTCGTGGTGAGATATGATCACTTACTTGGTGGGCTTGTCAACTGGCTGGTCAGTAACAATCAAGTACTTGAAATTCTTCCCGGCCTGTTCCACGGCCTGTATAAGCTCCGGAGTGAGCAGAGTATCTGTAATCTCGGCATTCTCGGTCATAACAGTCACCCACTGGGGCAGCTTAGCATTATCCCGGGTAAAGGTCATAGAGGCATCGTATCGGTCGTTGCGGAAGCTGCGCATTTGGTTCTTATGAACAATCGCAAAGATAAAGCCGTCATAAGTGGAGTTGTTGACCTTAAGGGACGAAGTATCCCTGCCGGGAACTGGAACCAAATCCTTCTCCTTGCCATCAAAGGTGTAAGCAGTAGCCTCGAATGTCTCCTCGGGCGAAGGCCAGCTGTCAAAGAAGAAAGCGAACACTTGGTCCATCCAGTAAGTCACCGGGTTCGCACGCTTCGGCAGCTTGATCGTAACATCAACAAATGCGACGTTCTGACGTCCAGTCGCATAAGTAGAGAACTCCTGGGGGGATTTCTCCTTCAGAATGGAGTGAGGGGTGGAATCTTCCACGGAGATTAACTCTTCGGGTTTCTGAATGCCATCGAATCCAACAACCGCGAATTCGTCTCGCAGAGCGGTGGCATGAGCCGTCGCCCATTCAGTTGCCCGTCGTCGGTTCTTCCGAGTGCCCCAGAAGTGGAAGAGAACGATCAAAAGAATCACCGGCAGGACCATTGCCTCTTGCATGAAGTCTTTGGGGGATGTGCGCTCCCATACCCGGTACCATTTGGTGTATACGACGGGTTCGACCCCATTCTGTCCTAGTGAAGGTGCCGACGGGGTGTTTAAAATGGGAGCGGGAGACGGTACAGGCGCCTCGACAAAGTCGGCGAAGTCTAGTGATGAGAAATAAGGTCAGCACGCGAATTTGAGCTCGAGGACTTGGCCCGAACGCAAGAGCGCAAGACTTACCACCATCTTCCAATCCGGCCGAGTTGGGAGGCTGGGCGCCGCCAAAAACGTTCTTGAGAACTCCCGCCATTGCGAAGAGAAGAAAAGGGCTGGGAAGAGACGAAGGCCCGGACGGAGGCAGTTGAGAGATGCGGAGTTGCAAACGTGGCCTGGGGAACGAGAGAAGAGGAAACCCGGGGCGATGGGAGCAAGTTGGGTTCGGGTGGCATAATCAATTGACGTTCGCCGCAAAAGCCTAGTTTAGTGGAGCCCAGACCTCCAAGTCCACCATTTGACGCGATAGCTAAGACTAATCGAGATATCAAATCACCGAGCAGAGATACGCAGTACGGATTGTGGTACGGAGTAGAAGCTGATGGATTCGTTTCTATATTGCCATAATAATGCACCAAAAGTAACTCAGTGCAGGCCATATAAAAAAGTGCCCTCCATGTTGCTCGCCTATCGCAAGCTACATCACCATAGTCAAAAATCCCCTCAAATGACGATATTCAAGCTAATAAACAAGAAGGCCGGTGAATTAGTGAGCGAATTGGTATCCTGTAAGAAAGCGCGAGCCCGAGAAACAAAAAACAACGCCAAATATTTTTAAGAGTACAAGTCCGGACCTCAGAAAATCTAACATGCTTCAAACCAAACCAGAGGTCTCACACTCGACCATGTATAACAATCAAAGGCACAATAGGTTCGTATCGGTCATTATATACTCCAGGCCCACCAGGGGTAGAAGTGAGAGAGAGAAGGAGATAATAGAGAGCGGACGGCAGCAAAAGATGCTACTAGCGCGACCCGGCGCTTGGACATAATACAGGATGCAATAGCATCAGTGGCCATAGGCCGGAGGTGGGGTTTCCTCATGATTGAGGCGATCCCAGAACGGGGTGCACGAGCTAGAACCCGACATTTTCTCGTCTCGCATGCGGCGTGCGATCTCTCCAGCTAGCCTATCGACCAATGCTTGATCAACAAGGCTCGAGGTCCCTTTCACGTCGGTGAACGGAAGAATTGTGGAAGGCACTTGTCTTGCTGCTTCAGGTTCAGCCTTCTCGCTGTACCGCGCCGGGGCAGCATAAGAGCGCATCGTTCCTCGCGGAGTCGCGTCCACATCAATAACCTCAGATGTACGAAGAGAAGACGTTTGGGGCTCCCCAGACTGCCCAAATGCTTCAGCCCCACGGCGGAGACCAGGCCTAGAAATACTCAGACGTTGTCGTTCTGGAACAGGTGGGAGGTGCAGCCCAGTTTCAGGTGACAAAGGTGGCGTTACTGGGTCATCGGCCTGTTCTCCCACCATAGGTAGAGGTGCCGAGTAAACAGATGGCGCACTGGTAGTCTCGGTAAAGGCACTCTCATCGCTAACACTCACGGCGTCTTCTGTTGTCTTCGGACGGCGCAGATCCACAACGCGCTTCTTTCGTTTTCTGGAATGCGCCTTGGAGCGGCTAGACCCGGTGCTCAAACCATAGTTGCTAAAAGTATGCGTCGAGGTTGTGGACCGGGTCTGTGATGAGACCATGCTGGCAGTATCCGGGAAAGAGGAGGACATGTTCCCGGCCTGAGAATGAGTCCTAGAAAGAGCTGGGCTGGTCGGGGAAATCACACTCGCAGTAGCGTCGCCAGCTTCAGCCAGAGATGTCCATGCACGATAAACAACCTCACGGATAGAAGGTGTAAATAGCGATAACGTCCGTTGGGAGTCGGTCAGGGCACCGAGTCGCAGAAGGTTCTTCTGCGAGAACAAAGAATGTGTTTCGACTGAAGACTCGAGAGAGAGCGAAGCAATATCAGATTCGTTTAAAGCATTGCCCAAAGCGTCCACAGGATCCTGCGGAGGGCTAGCCAGAGGATCTTGTCCAGGGCCTTCTGAGCTAGCGACCGTATCTTGACCATCCGGTTCTTCTCCAATCCGATAATCCGGAACCCATAGGCGGAGAGACAGGCGATGGATGATGGCAGGAAGCTCGTCCATGAACAGTATCCGGAGCTGCGCTTCTATCTCCTTCTGAAGGAAGTCGCGCACGAATGGGATCGAGTCGAAGGTCGAAGAAACTTTGAGTGATTCTAGAGGGTCATTGCGGAAAACCACGGTAATTCCTTTCTGTTTCGAAAACACCAAGACGACGAATCCGGAAAGTTTGAAGTCGGATAGGGTTATTTGAAGAGGAATGGTAAGCGGCGTCCTGATTGAAGTTCTAAAGTCAGCGCGCGCGAAAAAAAAAAAAAAAAAAAATTGCGCAACCTGTTACTCACGCTGCAGCTAGCGGAAATGGTGACGCAAATGATGGCCTCGTCAAAAGATATGTGTTGAGAGGATTTGCTTGGACTCGGGTTTTGAGAGTCAGAAAGGCGTCTCCCGTGTAGGACATTTTGAAAATGCCGCGAAACCGGTCTTCCGCCAAATCCCCGACCTCCAATATTTCCAGTTCTGGCGGAATGGAACCTAGATTGAGCTCGGTAACGATGATATCGTCGACGATAATCGGCGGCTTGGGCGACTTATTGAGAGCAGCCGTAAGGAGGTCCTGGGCGCGAGTGTAAAAATTCGCGTCCGCGGTCAGCGGCGACCAGTTGAAATTGAAGGCCATCGCAGATCATTGAAAAAAGTATCTCAGCAACAGCAGCGGGAGGCGATATCGCTAGGACGGATGGTAGGCAGCCTTTGAGGCTTTGGTGAATGAGGAGGAAGGGTTCAAGAGAGAAGAAAGTATGGGAGGCTTTCTTCCACCTGTGGGGGCGCGGCGATAAGCAGAAAAAGGGACGGGAAGAAAACAGCGTGTGAGGCAACACTCGCGTGATCGACGCGACAGGCCTTTCACTATGTTACTCAAGCGAGTGTTCTATCAGGAGTGCTGCAATAATTATCTATCTACCCGTGGATGCACCTGCTCAGTAACTATACAAGCATAGCACCTCGTACTATCGCTTTCGTGTGTATGTTCTCATCCTCGGTCATGGAATCCGGAGCGCCGGGAAGACGTCACTGTGCAGAGCCTTCATAATTTATGGAGACAGCCAAATGGAGCACAACCATCCAGGCGCCCCCATAGTACAGTCTTATGATTCAAGATCGCCCTAGGCAGGATGACCTCTCTCCACACTCGTCCGGGCTCCTCCGAATGCTCCGGGCTTCTGGCAGTCTAGAAGCGCACTTTGCTACGCTCTGTATGCTTCGTTATCTTCCATATTATTGTTTCATGCACATGGAGTACACTAACCGTTTCTGAGATCCCATCCTGCCCCGCGTTCGGGGTCTTTGATGGTAGTCGAGACTACTTACTCCGTGTCTACTATATCCAACTAAACGCTCTAAGCCTATAACCCACTTCTCAACCTCAGTACCATGGCTCTAGATCTAAACATCGGGTTGCCTCAAATTCATGCAAATAAAGGGAATAAATGCGTCCCACCCAGCAATGATTTCATGATAGGTACCTGGCACGTAACACACTCCAGCCTTCCACTTTGGAAAGACAAGCGCAACGTCAACATTACCTACGAGCTACTCGCCCCAGATTCTTCAGGAGTTACTAAGATCGACGACCTGGTCCAATACCAGGCGCTTGGGTCAGACAAGATAAAATCGGTCCACGGTGTCGATACCCCGAGTCCTAGCAATCAGGGTGCCTGGGACTGGCGAGGCAAAGGCTGGCTCATGATTGCGAGCTCGCACTGGGAGTGCCTAGGGTTTGGCTATACAAATGACAATAACCAGTGGATTGTCACATACTTCGCCAAAACGCTATTTACACCTGCTGGAATTGATATCTATTCTCGACGTAAAGAAGGGCTTCCCCCGGCTCTCGTGGAGGGTATACTTCAAGCTCTCAGGGGTCTAGAGGTCGAAGAAATCACGACCCTGGCCAGCGATGTCTTCCAAGTTCCGCAAAACTAGAGAAACCATATTGAATATACGCTCAATATAATCAACAAAGATGTTAATCCTCCTCCATTGCTCTCAAACAAGTGAACCCTGTTTTCTGAGACCTTCGACGACGTCACGTGCCTAGCGATACCGATAAGCTGGAGCTACCCCAGCAACGCTACGCTAGTCCATTTATCGAAAGAGGTCAGCACAACTTGTGGCGTCTTCAAAGTATTTCAAGTCACCACTAGTCACCACAAGACATCTTCAGCAGCCATTGAACGTACTATACCGCTAAACGATTGCAGCCTCCAACTTGGTGCGTTCACTGTTAGCTGGAAGTATCTAAACGCTAGGGCTGCCGGTACGTTATGAGAGAGGCAGGCATGGCATCAGTACACCCCGTTTGTATCGAGGAGACGCCTCCACGACGCAGTACCAGAGCACCAAGCACACGCGCCACTGGAAAGCGCAAGGTATACGGCAAGCGAAAGACCGATGCCCCAAGAGCTGTATTCGAAGAACGGAGTCCCGCGAAACCGTTGGATACAACGGATGCCCATGTTGTTTACAATGCAATCGATGTCATCCAAACTAGGCTAGCAAACATTCGCATTGATGGAAAGAAGATTGAAAAGGAGGACTCGAAGCTCTGGAAAAGCGAGATTGTTCAAGAGGCGCCAGCAACCGAACCTTGCCGCAATATCCCCAATGAAACGCCTATGTCGGAACATGAACTGCCAGCAGAGCCTGCTTCAGCTCAGCAGCCGGAACTTAAAGCCACACCAGTGCGCAAGAAAGGGTTCCAGACCATGGTCGAAGTGAGGGTAACCCCCAGAGTCGTACAAAAAGGATCACAAGAACCCCTAAAGGAAACCCCGAAGGAGGCTCCCGTGAGATTGGACGGGTCCAAGAAAAGTACGAGAAGAAACAAATCAGTACGAAGACCCTCGTCTGAGTACGTTAGCAATGGAAAAGCAACCTCCTACGTGCAATCTATCTTGAACGAGACGCTGTCTCCGGCAGCAGCGCAAGGCATACAGAGGTTTGAATCATGGGCAGCGCGAGCGGGAGAATTGCTGGAAGTCGTGAAACTAGCAGAAGGCTCATATGGAGAGGTATACAAGCTTCGGCTAAGGGAAGACGTATGTCAGAAAGAGATGTCCAAATCCAAGCTGGCACGTCTCAAGGCATGCGGTGATGGCGTTTTCAAGGTCGTCCCTCTACGAGCTCAAAGCGGGCCTGGCTCCAAAAAATTCACCAGCATCGAGGAAATTGTAGCGGAAGTTAAAATGTTGAAATATCTGGACCCTATACCAGGGTTCGCGCGCTTCAGGGAAATCCACGTTGTGGAAGGGCGGTTTCCCGCAGCCTTCCAAAAGGCATGGGACCACTACAAGAAAACGAAAGACGATTGCCTCAACCCCAACCCTTCGAGTAAACGGGCCTATACTGACTCGCAAATCTGGGCAGTTGTCGAGATGGACGATGCCGGACGCGAGCTTGAAAAGTTCTCCTGGTCATCAATATTCCAAGTCTATGACATATTTTGGGGAGTTGCAATGGCTTTGGCTCGTGCTGAAGAATATGCTTTGTTTGAGGTAACGCCCTGTGCCTGTCGACTGTATGAGCTAGATCTAACTGGAAACAGCATCGAGATCTTCATCTTGGTAACGTATGTATTCGGAGCACGCGACCAGATGGACGCATGCATCCACCATCTGACTCGGAAATTATGCGACAAACATACTCAAGTGGCTTCGGTCTGAGCACACTTCAAACAACGCTTATTGACTACTCTCTCTCACGCGCGGAGTTGGTACTTGATGATGAGGCGGCAGAGCTGCTGGAGGTGACGTCTTCGGACCTGGATAAGAAGCAGATCTTTGATGCAATTGGCCAAGACGAAGACGATGCCCTCCTGAGAGACACATATCGACAGTGAGTTTAATGGGCTCCCAAATCGTCAGCTAAGCTTGTGCTAATTGCGTGTATAGCATGCGTGCCCAGTTATACAAAGGCAACCCAGTCGACACCGAGAAAACGCCAGACATTCCCGGGATCTGGGCTGAATACGCTCCACGAACCAACCTCATCTGGCTGCGCTTTCTCCTCAAGATGTTGCTGAAGAACCGGAAGCCAGAAGGAGAACAAGAGCAGGTGGCTCAAACCCAGCGACAACCTCTTGCATCATGTTCACCCAACAAAGAGATCAAGAAGGTTAGTAAGTCAGGCAAGAAAAACCACGACGCTACTGTCAGTGAACTCCAACTTGACGCGGGTGTCCACGCCAAGATCGCGTACCTGAAGCGCACGCTCGAGGATAGGCTGGTTGCTGTTCTGGAACTCCTGGACCTGGAATGCGGGCATGAGGATATGTGCTGTTCTGCTGATTTGGTTGCCTTTGCGATTGATGCTCAGTGGCTCGATGAGAAAGATTTCTTCTCTGCACAATAGACTAGATATAGTTGGCATGGGGGCGTTGTCCATTGCTTCTATTTGGTGTTCGTTATGTGTTGCATTGGTGTTTATAGATAGCGGGCAGCATGGTGTTGGAGAACATTTTGACAATGTATACTATTACTAACTGGTCTTCACTAGTTCCCCATTGTTTTTCATTCATACAACTTGGGCGTGTGCGATACTTTAGATCCTGACTGTCTTGGTCAAAATAGTTCCTAATATGTGGATTGTATATAATTTAGGGCGATTGCCAAATCTGAATTAGAATGTCTCCAAAACCCTTTCTACACCTTGGTAAAAAGCATCTAAGACGCGTCGGTCTAAATATAAGCTATTATGGTCGGTCTATCATGAGTAAGATAATAACAAATAGCAAGATAATTTAATCATGCTCCAGACGCAAAGAAACTTAAGAGACTCCCCGTCGCGAGGCCGCCAACGAGCATGAGACTCATAAACCCGCCAGCAGGTTCACGTTCTTCCGCCGAGACAAAGTGGCCTGCGCCCATCATACAACAGCTCGAAAGATACCCATTTGTTATACCGAACAGACCCTGGACAATGAACAGGTAGAAAATGTCGCTCGATACGATGGCGCCTTGGCCGCCCACATTACATAGTAAATAAAGTGGAATAAATCCCGCGCGGCATACGGCAAGGATTAGTAGAGCCCAGGGACGGTGGGCTAGTGAGTAGCGTGGATTGATAACTAGGGTTCTCCCGAGTAGATCGCCTGCGTTCCAAAAGAAGAATGCCAGAGGAATGAAGGCGGCCGGCTGGAAGACGCGCGAAGCCGATTGACTATTGTTGACAGACTCGATCTTAGAAGTGTACACAGGAAAGATCATTGTTACCACGAAGCAGAGGTAGATTGAGACGGCAGAGAGGCGGAGCTTTGCAAAGAGAGTCCAGAGGCCTACGGTCTTTGCTGGTGTTTGGGCGTTATTGGATGATTCGGACCGATCGTCCAAGACATGCAGGAATTGTCGCTTCGTAAGCCAAACGAAGGAGACAAGTGTCAGGCATGAGACGCCTGTTGCGGTTATAAAGCATCCAAAGGCTGATTTCCAGGATCCTTCTGGTACCTGCTCCTCTCCATGTTGTGGAACCGCAAGGCCAGAGAGCATCTGCGCTAAAGAGGGCAAGACACCTGCCACTCCTTGGCCGCTCATAATCGCTTGAGTGTATTCTTCCCTTTCAAAGCCTGAGACGTATGCAAATACCCCGTTCTGATTGATCCCAGTAGCCATGCTAGCCCCGAACACCATGACCATAACAAATGCGAAGTACGACGAAACTGAGGCATCCTTGAGCAACAAAGTGGAGAAGGCAAGCAACGTAAAGACGACAATGTTAATCATGAGCGATACAATGATTCGCCTCGGATATGATGCCGATGCTTGGAGCTTCGCGAGTACGAACACGGAACCCAGGTTGGTGACGGTCGACACAGTCAGGATGGATGATTGATAGTGGGTCGTCGCCCACTCATCAGATTGGAATCGCTGGTGAAAGAAGGGTGCGGCAGCGAGAAACATGTTCCTACATCCATGCCGAGGTGATTAGCAGGGATCCGGTACAAGAGGTATAGGTTTCAAGACGTACCACGCCCATAGCATGGACACCCCTAGGATAAAAAAGACCCAGTATACAGGTCTTGAGAGAGATGTACTAGACGGTGACGCTCCGCTTCGTGTATCTAGATCTTCATCATAGCCCGCTGGTTCCTGAATGGGCTCATACTCCGCGGTAGGAGGAGCCATCCATCTTCGGATGCGATCCATACTGGATAGATCGTAGCCAGATCCTAAGATTTTATAGAAAGAAAAGTTATAATGGATACGGGACAGATCCAGCCGTCATCATGAGCGTCGACAAGAACCTGGAAGCCGATGTTCCTCAAGCTTCAACGGAGAGTTGCTTGAGTGACGTTGAGGCATCGGAAGTAGCGCCGATGCCAAGACAGGAGGTCACGTTTCCAACAGCATGTCTTCAATCTTGTGAGATAAGAAGCTGAAGATTAGACAGCATACTGATAGAGAAGAGCTTTTTCTATTATGTCTATCATATTGATTACAGTAAGGAATGAGGCCCAACCCGTGGAGCCTCCTCCGAGATATCCCCAATCCTCAAATGCGCGTCATGTACAGGTATATCATCACAGCATGCGCTCAAGCGCACCAGTGTGAACAGAAGTCTATAGAGACCGTGGAATAGATGCAAAAGTAGAGAAAAAAAGAAAGAGAAAATTGAAGAGCATTCGTAAGGAGGTAAGTGCTTGTCCAACCAGGAAGATAGGTTCATCGTTGTTGATCAGCTTTGTCGCTGTCTTCAGCATCACCATCTTCCTCGAGTTGTGCTTCCCAAGGCTTGTCTTCGACCTCAGGATCTAAAGCAGGGCTAACTGGTGGCTTCGAATCGTTACCACTCAATTGCCATTCCATGAGTTTGGTGAAGGCGCCATCAGGACGTGAGCTTAGCTCTTTGTAAGTGCCTTGTTCCGCGACTCTCCCATCGTTACCAAGGACCACAATTGAATCAGACCGCTTGATGGTAGAGAGCCTGTGGGCGATGCTGATAGTCGTGTTGTTTCCGCGGAGAAGTGCAGCAAGGGCGCTGTTGACCAGCGTCTCGGATTCTGCGTCGAGGGCGGAAGTTGCTTCGTCAAGAATCAAGATATCGGGGTCTTTTATAAGAGCACGAGCAATAGCAATTCGCTGTTTTTGTCCTCCAGAGAGTTGCGCACCGCGAGGTCCAACCTGCGTATCAAGGCCGTCCGGCTAGGGCTTCATTAGTATGTGCGCAGAGACAAAGATGTGGTGAACTTACAAAGTCACTGATGAACTGACAGTTTGCCTTCCTTGCCGCTGCGACGATTTCAGAGCGGGTGGAGTGTGGGCTACCATAAGAGATGTTTTCGGCAATCGTCCCAGAGAAGAGAACAGGCTCCTGCGCAACAACACCGATCTTCCTACGGAGCGATTTCGCGTTCATCTCCTTGATGTCCTTGCCATTGATCAAAACACGCCCATTGCTAGGGCTATAGAAACGAAGGAGCAACGAAGCAATCGTGGACTTTCCTCCACCAGAAGGGCCAACTATTGCGACATTTGTGCCTTGTGGAATTTCGAAATTAAGGTCCCTAAAAATGGGAACCGCCGGTCTGGTCGGGTAGCTGAATGTAACATTCTCAAAACGAATAGGGCCACGAGCAGTGACGACCTTGGTGCCCTTGGTGGGAGATATTGTCGGCTGGCGGTCTTGTAGTTCGAAAAGTCGACTGGCTGCTCCAACACCCTTCATCAGTTCAGAGTAGAAGCTAGACAGTCCAAACATGCTAGAACCAGCATAAGCCGTGTACATCAAGAAAGAGGTCAGCTCGCCGATGCTGATAGCGCCAGACTTTACCATGCCTCCGCCGACATAGAGCAATGCCAGGATCGTCAAATTTCCCATAAGACCAGTCTGAGAAAATGTCAGCACATACCCACTCAGGCAATAAGATAAATACGCACAGAACTGAAAAACGTCGCGCTTATCAGCGACTCCTTCTTCCCCAGTTCGAATATCTTGCGTACTTGAGTGTTGTATCGGTTGACCTCGATCACTTCACCAGCAAATGATTGACTAGTTTTCACATTTCCCAACCGCTCTTCTGCAATCTTGGTGAGAGTCCCGAGGTTCCTCTGAATCTTGCGGCTGAGGTTCCTGATTGCCCTTCCATAGAAAATGGCTCCCAGTCCAATTGGAGGAAGCAACAGGGCCAGGATACTGGAAAGTTTGAGACTAACATAAGCCATCATACCGAAACCAACTGCTCCACTGACGCCAGCCCGTAGTCCATCCGAGAGGTTTTGAGTGATACTCTTTCCGACGATTATGGTGTCTGAGCTGAGACGAGAGATCAAATCTCCAACTCGGTTTGCGTCGAAGAACTCAGCATCTTGCACGAAGGTTTGGCGAAAAAGCTTGGAACGAGTACTAGCAACAATACGTTCACCCACAATTCGTAGAACGATTATACGACCGTAGTTCGCAGCGGCACCGAACGCAAGGATTCCTGCGAGAGCACCGTAGAACGTCATAGGGCTTAGTCCGAATAGGAAATCACCATTTTCGGACGTCTTTGTAGACGCGTCGATGATCTTCCCGATTGAAAACGGAAGTGACATGGTGATTGCCGAAGATATTAGCAAGCAGAAAAACGCTACGCCGAGTTTCCTTGCTTCGGGTTGCGCGATGAGCAGAAGCCTCCATACTTCTGAGAAGGCGGAATTCTTCCCACTGGCGCCATCCTTATTCAATTTTGCGCGGAGGTTGATTTGTGCCGCCTGTGCTGCCTTTTCAGATAGCTCAAAGCCTTCGTCGTTATCTTCGTTTTGCTTGTCCTTTGTCTCCGCGCGCGGAGTTTTCGTCGGCTGCGTGGAGGGGGTTGCGTCTAAGAACCGTCGCGTAGAGGAGAATTGCCGTAAGTTTTGTAGTATCGTCGATGGAAGAGCTGGATACTTGGAGAATTTCGAGGATGGTACATTCGTTCGCCCGGGTGTTCGGTCAATGTGAGGTAATCCGCGACTGCATCGCGAGCCCGAGAGGCCCGAGACAGACCGGACGGGGATTCTGCCACTGCAACAGGTTTGTGTGATTAGACTGATATCAGATACTAAGCCCATCAGAATACCACAGTTAGGCGCAGCTAGTGGCCTTGGGTGAGCTCCTGGGGCCCAGGAAGGTTGCAACCTGAAACCGCGCATCCCGGACTCGTGGATGTGCTGCAAACGCCTAGGTCAAAATGATGTAACAGTAGGCAAGCCAGATGCCATACCTCACTGAGTAGTAAAGAGACTTTGTAAAGATATCATGACAGTTGTTTGTGTAGAAGTAACCGGTATGCGATAAAAAAAGGACACTTTGAGATTATGAGCTTGATTGACTGCGAAATATATCAGCCAAAAGCCGAGTGACGGAACGAGATCGGAGGAATCGGAGAGACCGGAATTCTGCCAAATCCCACCGCCTATCTTGAGCCTCCATAGAATCCTATCGAGAACAATCGAGCCTTTTTGGTGCTGAATCAACTGATTGACACTTTCAGTCTGCTTTTGCAAGATTGACAAAGCTCAAGCAAACCAGACTTAATATCAGGCTCGTCGTACTGCTGCGAGCTACGTTTTGTGAAAACCATTGAACCTCAAACCTCTTTGTTTTTACCCCACTTTCCACCCCTCCTTCCATAGTTCGGTTCAAGATGGTGCTTGATTACAGCAAATGGGACGCCCTCGAGCTGTCAGACGACTCAGATATTGAGGTACACCCGAATGTCGACAAGCGATCTTTCATTCGAGCGAAACAGGCCCAGATCCATCAACAACGAGAACAACGGCGTCTCAACATTGAGACTTTGAAGTTTGAGCGTATCATCAATGATGGCCTGCTTTCACGAATCGAGAAGCTACTCACGTCCTTTAACGAGAAAGATGGGTCCTCGTCTGGTCCCGAAGAGGTAATCTTTTCGACTCTCATGGAATTAGTGAGTAACCCTGCGGACGACCAACCCCCTTCGCCCCCGGAAGGTGTCCATACCCAGGAGGAGCAGCCGAAATACTCCCAGATGATGAGCGCTTTAGTGGACCAGGTCAAGAAGGAAGTAGAAGAGTCGAAATCTGACAATATGTTCCAAGCATACGTCAAGGGCGTACAGGGACATAAGGACAAGGTGCAAGGTTTACAAAAGGAGCTTCTCACAAAGCTCGCCAAGCTTGAAAAAGAAGAGGGCAGCAAGATTACAAGTGAATCTATCCACACAGGCTTCGATACCTCTCACGTTGCCAAAGCCAAGGCTGCGTCATCAACCAAAGGACAAACAAGCGCGGTCGAACTTCTCAACCCGAATGCGGCATCAGGAACCTCAGACCAGGGGTCCAATGACGATGATGGAAATGTTGATGATCCCGACAGCATACAAGCCAGCGCACTGGCCAAGAAGTTCGCAAAGATTGACCGGAACGACTACCGAACCCTGCACCAATATATATCAGACAATCCAAGTATCGTTGCCGAGAAAGAGACAGATGGCCTTTTGGTTGAAGCTTTCAATAGTCAAATGGAGGGCAAGGAAAACTATGCCCGCCAGTGTGTGCACCAAGGATTATTGCTGCAATACTGCCGCTCCCTTGGTCCTGATGGGATCTCACTTTTCTTCAAGCGGTAAGTACTTAGGCCCGGTGAGCTGGCAAGCTGGTTGCTGACTAAATCGTCGCATAGAATCACTACAAGGGAACACCAGGCAGGTACTCTGTTCCGAAACGATGTCAACGAAACCTACAATAAGATCAAGACCCGTGCTGCCGAACTAGCGAAGGACAGCTCTGCGTCCAACGACCCAGCTGGAGTGGAGCAGATTCAACTTCACGCTGTCGATTCGAACACCAAAATTACCATCAATATTCCTAGACCCGAGAGCGATGAGCCCATCGAAATTGAGGCGCGAAAGATCTTCGAGACTTTCTCCAAGGATCTCCAAAAGGCGCTCGCATCAGAATCACTGGACGAGGTCAACAAAGTCCTTGGGAAGATGAGTGTCCCAGAGGCAGAGGATGTTGTGGAGAAGCTTGGAGAAAGCGGCATGCTTAGTCTGGAGGAGGGCATTGTCGATGCCACGACGGAAGAAGGCCGAAAGAAGCTCGCAGAAATTGAGGCAGAAGGCAAGGAGAGGCAAGTGGAGGAGGTCGGCCAGCCTGGTGGTGATATAACCGAGCTGGATTGAAAGTACCAACCAAGGTTGCTGATCGAACTTTGTAGCGTATGTACCACGTGCTGTTCTATATGTTCTATATCCTCGAAACAGGTACATAAAATGGAAATAATATTTTCTATTCTCAGGATAAAAAGAATTATGAGTGTAAGTAGGCTAGGTCATATCCCGGGACGTGAGTGTTCGCTGCCGTCCCAAACCCACCAACTCCAGCGCTTGTGTATGGACCACGTGTCATTCGATAACAACAATACCGAAGTGAAAGACGGCCGAATGAAAGCTAGAAAGTCAAGTGCCTTATTTACGTACATGAGGTGAAGATAAGTGGCCAGAAAAATTAGGGAATCAGCAGAAATAGTAAATCAAACCCCGCTAGCGCCAGGCGCCTTCTCATCCTTCTTGAGACTCAGCAGCAACTCTCGGAAACGCTCCTTTCCAGATCCGTTTGCGCCGCCTCTGGTTCCCTTTCCGGACACGTCAACGAGCTTCGCGATGCGCTCCCAGCTTGTTCCTCCGGCCGATGTGTCTTCGCGGTTTGCGAGGAATTGCTCCGCTTCAGCGGTAGTCTGAGCTCGAAGCTTGTCTGTCTTGTTGTTATACGATACGTAGAAGTCGTCGATATCTTCCTGGGCCTTTTTTACAGTAGCCTCCTTCTTCTCGTTTGAGAGCTCTGCCCGGTGTGCAATGTCCGCATCCCGCTTCTCGCGCCATTCCCTAGAGTTGAGCGGAGAGTTAGCAGTTCATATTTGGTTTTGGGATGTTCCGGGGATAATAATTTTGAAATAAGGTAATTACATACCTGACAGGTTCAGCTTCCTCCTGGGGGGCCTCGTAGGTCGAATAGCCGGTTGGCGGGAAAGGCGCACCAGTTCCGGTGATGGTGCCGCCAGGAGCAACTTGCTGTGGAACGTTAGACGCATACGCCAGCCGACATTGAACATTATCTAACTAGATAATCCGCATACCTCGTTTTGTGTGTCAATGGCAGGGAACGAAGATTCAAAGCCTGAGATCTCAGGTCCAACTCCGGCCTGTGCCTCGTCCGAGCCTCCCAGTAATTCGTCATTGTTCACATCCGCAGAAGTGACATCAGGGGCGGTCGCAAACTGGTCGGCATCGTCGCCAAGAAGGGCGCGCTCGCGGGCTAGGAAGTCACTCTCGTCTGTACCATTGGTTTCGATAGCTTCGGTTTGCCCTATATTACATTGTTATTCTCAAAGACACTCTATGCGAGTGATGCGGGTAAACTAACCCGCAGAGAAGTCCTCCAAGGAAGGGAAACGATCAGCCATTGTGGGAATTGTATAACGACCACACAATCTACTTCCTTTTATATTAGAGTATAATATCAAGAGGTAAATCAACGAGAACTGATGAGAGTGATGTTTCCAGGTGGCTTCTTGGTGAGGATGTTAGGGAGACAATGGCTGAGACCGGGGATTCTGCCGAGGCGGTAAATGAGCTCGGACCTGCAGGTCCAAGAAGAGTGGAATGAATGTTGCTTCTTGTCAACTCTCCAACCTAAGAAGTGAATAATCTCAGAACGCTCTTGGTCTCTTCTCTAGATACCACCCAAGTAGCTTGTATAGCCATCAGCTTTCGATAGCCGTGTTGAGAGTCGGAAGAGTTGAATCGATCCCCGTTGTTGGGCGGCGGAAATAGTGCAGTTCAGCGCAAACGAGGAACCCAAACGCTTGTTCGATTTCCAAATGTGTTTCGTCTAGGAAACGCTTGCTTCACTCTCGCTTGAAACTCAAGGCGATAATGGCTTATACGGCTGATTCGGTGAAGGCGAAGCTGTCTGCTCTCAATGAGACTCAGGAGGGCATTGTGACCGTCGCGCAATGGGTCATGTTTCACAGGTCTGGTCCTCCAGTGTGTTTACATCGCCAATTATCTAACACCATTTATGAATTTTAGGCGTCATGCTGATCGCACTGCGCAATTATGGCTACAAAAACTCCGCGATTCCCCAGCCGCTAAGCGCCTCAACCTGATATACCTCGCAAACGGTAAGCTTTACTCCGGAAAACGCCATTTAGCTGAACCTAATTCAGAGTATAGAGGTTGCGCAGCAGTCAAGGGCACGGCGAAAGGATGATTTTCTCATTGCATTCTCGCCTGTTAGTGCTTTCCTACCCCCGAGAAAGATACCAGGTTAACACAATTTAGATTATCGCCGAAGCCGTGGCAACCGCGTATAAGGGTTCCTCGAATGACATTCAGCAGAAAATCAGGCGTGTGGTTGAGGTTTGGAGACAACGAAATATATTTGAACCCCCGATTCAGGATGCCGTTGAGGCCCGCGTGGATGGTAAGACCGCCCGGTTCATCTGGTGCTGTTGAACTACAGGCTGATATGACTAGACATCGATAAGTCGCGCTCTACGGGCAAGAAGCCGTTGCTTGGCGGTTCGCTATTTGCGAGCCCATCAGGTTCGACACCGTCTGAGCTGCAGCCGCTAGTACCCCTTCAACTAGCACTGTCGAAGGCGGCGGTTGCATCTGGCACATCCGGTACAACTGCCAATATGGAGTACGACAAGATGAATGATCCGAATGCGCCCTTGCCAACCCCACCGGTACATGCTGCTCGCCTTAGTTCGCTTCTGAAAAGCCTCGCAAATGCAGAAAGCTCGGTGTCGGAAGTCATCAAGTCACGCCGTGCCCTCATGGATGGGCTGGAGAAACTCCTTGAAACCAATCGCACCTCTTTGTCAGAAGAGGAGGGTTTGGCCGTTCAATTGCAGGATAGGAGAGCAGAGACCGAAGTTAAAAAACGAGATGTTGAGGATGCGATCATGCGAGGGCTCTCCGCGGAGAATACTCCAGCGGCGGACCCAGGAGGTATAGGCAGCGAGGTCGTTTCTCGCCCGGCGGTTGAAGGGCTTACGCCCCCTCCAGTTGAAGCTATCACACCAATCGGCTCCCCGAACCAGCAACCGCAAGACACAATCTCCGGTCTAGAAAACGGAGCGCAGACTATTGGGGGGTTCTCCTTGGCGTTTGACCAAACACCTGATGCTTCTATTCCCGGACTCAGCGGACTTCGCCAACCTTCGTATGGGGAACTTGGTCTGGAGAACACGAATGGATCCCAGACCAAGAAGAGGAAAGTCACTCACGGCGAAGAGGACTACGCTCAATTTGCAGGGGGAGATCTAGATGCGGACATTGCGGAGTTGCTGAATCAGGAGAGCGGGGCTCACAGTTGAGATACTCTTCCATTATCCTAATATGCATGTTGACCACTGGAAAACGCTTCTTATTACCACTACCCTACCTTTGATAATGTCAGCCGTCGCTTTGCTGGAACATTTGACCGTTGTTCTGTACTATTCTTTTTCTTTTTCCTTTTTCCTTTTCTCCCTCTCTCTCTCTTTTTTTTCTTTTTTCACATTTGGACATCTTTTTCTCGGTTTTTGGGTTGCTATACTCGTTCGTATACAATGCATATCGCGGGTTTTTGCTCAGATAGGGTACCTGATCATCTCAACAGCGCAGCTAAGCACTATTGCAGTAGCCACCTTCGGGTGCCCAGTTTGTCTACATCCCTCGCGTGCTGACCAGCTTTTATGGATAGAGTTCAGTGGCTGAAGCGCGAAGAGTTCACGACTCTGTTGTTCATGATTAAAATAATGTTTCAAGGCTATCGTCATGGTATCTCTAAATAACGAAAAGACTTATAATTATATATCGGGATCAACCCATTCGCTCCGCGCAACACGCGTCAAAGATGAGGATCTTGGCCGCCTATACGCAATTTCAAAACCTCGCAGCCGTAGTCTAGGTGGTGGGGTTTCGGGCTGAGCAGGAGGCGGAGTAGATGGAGGCGGCGCAGGTTCTGAGGACTCATGTCTCTTGGGCTTGACGAGAAGAATGATTATCATCCCTGCAACCAGAAGAATAAGAAGAAGCATGATTTTACGTTTCGTCGTGCGCCGTTGATAGCCAGTTGCCTACCGAGTTCATTAGCCCCGTTTTCTGGATCGGCCAACACAGTACCGGAGGTACACTTACCACATTGAGTTCCTTCTGGGCTGCTTGGACGTCGGTGTTCATTCTCTCCACGTTGTAGTCTATACGATCGAGCATTGTACCTTGGTCGATGACCATCGTCTGTAGCTCACGGAAGATGTCCGATAGTTCGATAATTCCTTTCGCAATATCGTTGATCTCTCGCTCTCGTTGCAGAATCGCGGGATCATTCTGCCCTGTCATCCGCTGTGTCGTTTGCATTAGGGTGGTTTGCGAGAAGGATTTATCGGCGTCGGATTCAAGAAATGACGGGTCTGTGTATGGGTTTTGACTAGGAGTAGCGGATCGGTCGAACTGTGACGCTGTGTCTTCGAGTCCTCGTAGTTCTAATGGCACGTAGGTTAGCTGATTTGGTATCAGTCCGAGGGATAGCCCGGCCTCCACTTTTTAAATAGTTGCTTTGTTTCTTCCTGAACTGAGCGCTGGCCTCTTGTACTCTAGACGCGAGCGATATTTGAATGTTTTTGGCCATAGTTTCATCCCCGCTACTCACCCCCCCTTGTTGTTTGGCCTCATGTACCATGAGTTCGATGCGCTTAACATGCTGCTGGCACTCATGAAAACCGCGGGTAATTTCCTGAGTATACCGTTCAATTACACGTTCGTCTTGTTTGCGCACGTCCTCGTCGCCGAATCCCGGTAGAAGATGCTTGTGGTGTAGCTTATCTAGCAGCGCCGACTTCTGTGCAATGTCCGCCAGTAGATCCGTCACATCCTCCTGCACATCAACCCAGCGGGGCGGGAGCACATCCATCTCAATGATCGCATCGCCATCGTCGTCGATTCCCGTGGACTCGGATATAAGTCGCCGGCTTTCTTCAGATTGTGACGCCGTATCGGAGAAGCCATTGGGTGTTCCGAGGTATCGCGGCTTTTTGGCGGGATGGTGAGTGAAAGACTGACGGTAGGAGATGTATCTAGAGAAGCTCGGTATCAGCATACCGGCACTATGGAAGGCGCACAGGAAAGGAAGCGTCGCCGTACAGATTGGTGCGGTCCCGCCACATGGTGGACGATTAGCGGGTGTTGATTTCCCCGGATCCTTCTGTCGAGTGTCCTTTATGCTTTGCTGAGCATCGTTGGTCACGGCCAAAGAGTATCAGTCCTCCGGAGTATACTGCGATAGTTGGTATTATGGTCGGAGCCGGCTAGGACTAAGAGGCCAATGAAGGGGAAGTTGAGCTGTTTCGAGGTTCAGAACTAGCAGGGTACGAGCCTACGACGTAACGTCGATCCAGCAACGGACATCGGCAGTTTCATTCCACGTGAGAGATCCGCGCTAATCCTGTTGCGGCCGGAATGTGCCTGGCCCGCAGCTTCATATGCCAGGCCGCGGCCCATCTCCTAGGTTCTCGAAGGCCAAGGAACGAGTGTAGTACTCTTATGCGCGGACCCGATCAAAAACGCCGCCAAGGATATGTGCATCGAGGTGTCGAGTTTAGACATCCTATCTATAGCTAGGATCTAGAATCTATGTTGGCGGGCGATTCCACCTCGGCGTTGATCCACTCTGCTCGTATCGCTTTTCGGGTTGCTTCTACATGCTGAAAATGCAATGTGAGTATATGTTTCTATACCGGACTCTTGTAAATGTCGAAATATGCACATGATCAAGAAGTAAGAGGGGAATGATGGATGACGTCCCGAAGGTTCATGCTGGCTACTGGGAGTTTAACCAACCGCGCCGTGGGATGACATCCAGCCGGCGACGAGCTGTCGGAGGCAGTACGAGTACATCGAAGTTTGCCTGATGTAAAGTAAAGTCTGATATGACGGACCCATATCGAGTTTGACTAACTGCAAATATGCCTTGATGGGCAGCAGTGATGATGGTGCTGGGAGAGGCTCAACAAGCGGCCATCTCGAGAACGCATATATACTGATGCCACCATTTTTGGCTTCGCCAAGAACCACGTCACAATAAGATAGTCATGTTAGTGTTGAATCACTACCAACAAGACATTTGCGGGCCATAGTATTGGTGAGATCTGAGCTGAGATTCAGCCCTTCAGCCTTTCGCAGCCTTTCGCAGCCTTTCGCGGACTCGAAAGGCCGGGAGCGGGTCACGTTTTGGACTAAGCGACCGCCTGGCCAGGTATCCAGCTCAGTGGCTGCTGGTTTATTTGTAGTCCCCTTAACGCTCTCTCCCCCACCACCGCCCATCTCCACCAACGTTTGTCTCGCTCGAGTTATTTCTCCTCATTCCTGCTTCATCTCCTATCCATTCTCAATTTTCGCAACTTCCTTAGCAACTACTATCACCATGGTATGTCTTTCCTACCTTGTCGCGGTTGTTAAGTTCGAACGCTTCCCCCGCTTTGCGGGGCAGAACTATTGGTGTCCTGCGCAGCCGAGCTGACCTCACTTCCAGGCCGACTCTCTGACTGAAGAGCAAGTTTCCGAGTACAAGGAGGCCTTCTCTCTCTTTGTAAGTGCCATTGTCCACTATTATTTTACCATACGAGCCTCGAAGTGTTTGCTAATCCATCCCGTATTTATAGGACAAGGATGGCGATGGTTAGTGTAGCCCCCACAGCATAATCGCATTTGTCCAGCGTTAGTCTCGTATCATGTCTCAAGCGATATTAATGCACGAACCTAGGACAAATCACCACCAAGGAACTCGGCACTGTCATGCGCTCCCTCGGCCAGAACCCTTCGGAGTCTGAACTCCAGGACATGATCAACGAAGTTGACGCTGACAACAACGGCACCATTGACTTCCCAGGTGTGTTTGAATCACGGCCCTCAGTGCAACGCTTGCCGAACCAGGTTCTAACTGGTAAATAGAGTTCCTCACAATGATGGCTAGAAAGATGAAGGACACCGACTCCGAGGAGGAAATCCGAGAGGCGTTCAAGGTCTTTGACCGTGACAACAACGGTTTCATCTCCGCTGCCGAGCTCCGTCACGTCATGACCTCCATCGGTGAGAAGCTCACCGATGACGAAGTCGACGAGATGATCCGCGAGGCGGACCAGGATGGCGACGGCCGAATTGACTGTACGTTGGCCCCCCCGCTTATACATCATGGTAGAGACTTGATGCTAACCGAACACAGACAACGAATTCGTGCAACTCATGATGCAAAAATAAACGCTCCCTATTTTATGATGTCTATCGTTAGCGAATAAGGTTTAGACACACCCCAAATGTCTCATCTTAGTTGTTATATCATTGAATGCCGCCCATTTAATTGCGATTGCAGCACCTGGTGGTTGTAACGGCTTATGCTCTGACTTCCGAGTACCCTTTTTTTTTTTTATTTCCCCTCCCCCCCCTCAAGCTTTCTGCTGGGAGATGCGTAGAGTTGGGTAGGCCGAATCAACGAGCTTCTGCTGAGATACCATAATTGTCCTTGTCACTCTCCACTAGTCTCCTTACCTTGACTTGGCTCGTCTCTGTGTCGTTTTCTCTCTTCGGCAGGGATATCTCTCTCTTGATCTTGATACGTATGGGCTATATCTTCCTCATGACGATGCCATAACTGTATTCCGGAATCTCAAATTTGTTGAAAGGCAAGGACTAAGAAGCGCCAAGCTTTATATAGTATGGAAACCTCAATCTTGGTCGATTCTAGACCTCATATCATCGATTGAATCTAAAGATTTCCATGAACTGCCTGGCCACATCAACACCCGCATCCGGGTCATGATCTTCATCCACTTGCAGCGCACTCCCATAATTCCCTACTGCGTGGAAACTCTGCTTGTCTTTCTGCTTCAGTTGCCGCAACCGCTCCTTAATCTCCTTCCCCAGGTCTGGCACAAGGATAGCCTCCCTCGCTTCAATCCCCAATTTCGCCCAGAACTCCCTGATCAAAGACGTAGTGGCCGCATACTCGGCTTCGATATCCGCCTCCTCCACGCCATCAGGAAACGCCATATCAACACCAGAGTCATCATCGTCACTGTCCTCATTATCCCACGTGTAAGGATTCAACAATGCTGTCTTCTTCTGCCGCCTTGCTTGATAAAGGTTCGAGAGCGTGGTAGATATCGACGGGCCCCGCCACTCAATCTCAACGACGGTCCCGCGTATCCGCACAGCAGGCTGCGTCTGACGCACGTCGCCAACACGTACTCGAAAGTCGCCAATCTCATAGACGACCCCATTGGGCACCGTGACCGTGTGTCTATGGCACCAGAAGGGCTGGCAGGCGAACGAGAAATGCTGGTACAGGGCGCCAGTCGAGGAAAGCGGGACTGTCGTCATGACCATTGGCGTCGTTGCCGGTGTCGCCTGCGAGGACTGTGAGCTGGACGGCGTGGGGGCTGCTGTGCCTGGCGTAGTTCCTGGCGCGATATTATTGGACTGCTGAGAGGTGTAAATGAAGCCATGGTTGGGGTAGTAGGTTAGAGAGAGGAACTGCATGAATTTCGGCGCTGCTGGGCGTTGTGTCCCCGAGGGTGGTAGGCAGGATGGCGTGTCTCGCATGAGCTTGTGCTCTAATGCCCACCGTGAGACGGGGGTTGCCTCGTCGGCGAAGAGAGCGGTTAGGCGCTCTGTTACCGTACCTAGAGCTGTGGCAGCATTTGGATTGGACGGGATAAAGAAGACCCTGGGGCTGTTAGCTGCGTTATTGTCTTGATTGGAGGGTTGTGTGTACCCTGAGAGAGGCATGTCGGATTTTGGGTATAGATGGTCTGGGGAAGGCCGAGTAGTGGATATGCACCCCCTATTCTAGTGGATAGATATAAGTCGTGCAGGCAAGCTTGGCTCTTTAGATGACTTCTTATATGCAATTATGCAAGATGGGTTGATCTACCTAGCCGTTAGCAAGTGAAGCATGAAATATCGTGCTGAGTATGAAACTGACCTTGGAAGAGAGACGGTCAGCCGACTACTATAAGTCTTCAGAGTAGTTAAGATATAAACTATGCCCAGTTCTCTACGTATTGATAAGAGTCATGAGGGTAGGTAAAGATATGTATGGCCTTGTTAGTTCTATGAGTTTATCCAGTTCCTCTATCGATCGGTGTGTGGCTGGCCGGACCGTTGCCCGAGACGAAAGTGCAAACCGGCCAAACATTCCGGAGATTTGTTGTGGGGCCATTCTGGGGTCACTATTGCTCATGATCATCACAGTCAGCGGAGCAATGTCTTTCAACAGTAATTGTTGTCAGGTATAGAATAGGTATTTTACTACACAATTGCTCTGTAGACTGGAAGAGCAGCTCTCAGGCTCCTCGGTCCCGTGTTCATGCAGAGCTTCCCCTGTCTGCATCGCCAAGACGCGGGAAGAGGCTGAGCTCCAAATTAGAAGCGATGGAGCCGGCCATCGCTCTGGACCGCTGGTCTCGGGTCAGGGACCACAGCTTACGCAACGCTGGCTGATCGATTCATGCTTCATGCTTCATGCTTTTTCTCTGCTTTACCTGACGCATTCCAGTCCCCTATTCTGCTGGCCAGACGCGGCCATACCGCCACCGTGTGAGGTGGCTGCACACTAACAACCCTGGCAGGGACAGCTTCGTTTGCTCCGAATAATAATAGAGATCCAGACTCCCGCCATGGAAGGAGCTGTTGCACGTCATTTGCCCATCGGCTCTGGACAGGTCCAACTTGATTCCAACTTCCTGGAGGAGACTAAGAAGTGGACTCACTGACGATCTTTAGACATGACACTGCACTGACCTTGATCCCTTCGAGATTCGCCTGTTTCTCCAAACCCCTTGGGCCCTTGATAGAACGGAGACCCCCCAGCTGGAGTTTCAACCTCCAATTCTTCTCACATTCTCTCTGCGCAGCTTAGCATCTGGCAGTAGCATGTTGCATCACATTCGTTCATGTTGATAATCGATCAATGATTGATCTAGCTCAAGCTGTTAACAGCTATCCCCTCCTTCAATGCAAGTGACATTTATAACCTTTCTCACACTGTTTCCTTCATCATGCTTCTGGTAAAGAAAAGATATGCTTTGCCGACCTTCATTCTCACCTTTCTTATCTATTTTGTTGTCACTACCCTACCGCCAGGCGCGGAGAGACCCTATATCGAGCACCATTCACATCCAGACTACGACCTAACGGACAGCTCAAAAGACGGTAACCGTATTCACTGGACCAAACATGCCGAGCAGTATCCGATTGCCGACTACGTCTCTTTGCCGACCACCCCTTCGTCTCCGATCCCCCAGATCCAATATGATTTCCCCGCTGAATCATGGTTTGCTCGCATTTGGCGACGGAGGAAGCAGAACGCGGTGAAGGCGGCTTTCCAGCATGCGTGGAAGGGCTACAAAGACAAGGCCTGGCTGAGGGATGAACTGTCGCCTTTGAGCGGCGGATTCAGGACATCATTTGCCGGCTGGGCGGCTACTCTGGTTGATTCTCTGGATACCTTGATTATCATGGGTCTTATGGACGAATTCGAGGAGGCGCTGGAAGCACTCGAACATATCGACTTTTCGACCACCGAATCTATCCAGATCAACGTCTTTGAGACCAATATTAGATACCTTGGGGGTCTTCTTGGTGCACACGACCTTACAGAGGGCAGATACCCCATTCTGCTGAAGAAGGCCACTGAAATCGCCGATTTTCTTTACGGCTCATTTGACACGAGGAACAGGATGCCTCAGTCCCGGTGGGAATGGACAAGGTAAGCTATACCGACTCTATGCCACTTTAGCTCCCACTTTCTAACGTTTTTAGATCCGCATCGGGGCAAAGTATACGTGCAAGTGGAAACACTATTCTTGCAGAGCTGGGCTCGCTGAATCTTGAATTTACTCGGATGTCTCAGTTGACCGGGGATAAAAAGTACTTTGATGCAATCCAACGGATTTCAGACAATCTTGAGTCCGCCCAAAAAGACACCCTGGTGCCCGGCCTATGGCCGATGTTGGTTGATGCGCACTACATGCGTTTTTCCGATCCCCGGTACACCGTTGGTGGGATGGCAGATTCAACGTATGAATACCTTCCCAAGGAGCACATGCTTCTCGAAGGTCGGACGCAGCAATATCAGCGGATGTACGAATCCGCTATCCCGCCGATCAAAGAGCGTATGCTATTCCGCCCCATGACCCCAGATGGAGCGAACGTGTTGTTCTCAGGAAACCTTTACGCCGGGACAAAGGCCAGCCGTAAGAGGGTGGATGCACAAGCAGAACATCTCAAATGTTATCTTGGTGGCACAATAGGCATCGGCGCTAAAGTGTTCAATCGGACTGAAGAGCTGTCGATTGCTCGAAAGCTTACTGACGGCTGCATCTGGGCGTACAACATTATGCCATCCGGAATCATGCCCGAGATTATGTATCTCAGTCCATGCGATAATGCCGAGAATTGTCCATGGGACGAGAAAAAGTGGTATCGCGACGTGCGCGCTCGACCGCCGGCCAACGCTAACATTGCGGATACCGACGAGGCGGCCAAAATGCTCATCGAACAATTCGGTCTCGTCCCTGGTGTCGCAGAAATTGCCGATTCGCGGTACATGCTGAGGTAAGTTTCACAGAACTGGCGCGACTGGAGGAATACTGACAAGTTCTCAGACCGGAAGCTATCGAGTCCGTATTCATAATGTACCGAATCACAGGCGACACGAAATACCAAGATGCCGCATGGCGGATGTTCAAAAACATCGAGAAGGCCACTCGGACCAAATACGCTCATGCAGCCATCAATGATGTGCGACAGGAAAAGCCGAAGCAATTGGATTATATGGAGAGCTTCTGGTTGGCAGAGACTCTCAAATACTTCTATCTGATATTCTCCGAGCCAGATCTCATCAGCTTAGATGAATATGTGTTGTAAGTTCAAACCTAAATACTCTGTGCGTAATGGCAGAGCTAACAAAGCATAGCAACACCGAAGCACATCCGCTCAGGCGCCCGTCGTGATACGCGCTAGACTTTCTTATAGCGATCTTCAATCAATAGGATGGCGTTATACGGAGTAATGAACTTTGATCTTACATGCCTCTAATATCATGTCTACGTAAGTTGCAATAAGACATGGATCTATTATACAAACAAGTCAAGGCCTCTACGTTTCTAGATGCCGATCCCAGTATTCCGACCCACCATGCAGGCCCTCCCAGACGATCCCACCCCAGCATACTCAACACTGTACTGTACGTCCTTGCGGATCATCATCCTCGCACTCCCATCACTCCCCCTCCTCTCGTGCTCCCGTTCCACAAGCTCAATCTCATCAGCCCCATGCTTCCCACCGGCGGCCCCAAACGCCACCGCCTCATTCCCAATCACCGTCCTCCCTCCAGAGCCACCCGCAGACTTCGAATTCGAGTTCGAATTCGAATTCATCCCGGACAGTTTATCCCGGCTGCTGCTCTCGAGCGTGCTATTGCCGGCGGTCCCGTAGTTAGTGCTCACGGCCGCCATGAAGGGTCGCAGACAGAAGACGCCGCAGGCCACGAGCGCGTAGTGCAGTTCGACCTGGCCCCATATCAGAGACGGGATTGCGTCGAGCGTGGGGTTGCGCGACCCGATGTCTTGGCTGAGCGTGTAGATGTGCAGTATGGCGAAGATGATCATTCTGGTTTGAGAAAGAAACGTGTTAGATTAGGTTAGGGCTAGATCGGGCTTCGAGGCGCGGTCAGGGACTCACGGGAGTCGGAATACAAACGCGAATGCGATAGTCACTTTCCGTTTCCACGGCATGAAGAGGCCTGCGAGGAGCAGGACGGCCAGGCTGAAGAGGAGGAGCTCGGTGACGATATCGAGCGCGACGATGAACTGCCATCGCGGAAGCTGGACGCCCGGCAGCAATTAGCACTCAGGTGTCATCCACTGGGCTTTTGATGCTAGGTTGTAGTAGGGTAGTCGTGAGGTATACGCACAAGATTCCTGCATCTTCCACTGACTCCCTGAAAGGGTCTATTGAGGCCGCAGTTCACGGCGAGGATGAGGATCGCTGGTATTACCCACATCGTGCAGAGCAGGAGTGTGGCCCATGATGCGCGGTTGTGGAGTTTCTGCGGTGTCAGGCGCAGGTAGATGCCTACGACGCAGCATTTCGTTGTGTATAGTGTGATGAGGTAGAGGATGTCGGCAGTGATGATGAGCTGTGTGGTGGTTGTGCTGTTAGTTGCCTCCCGTCCGGGTAAGAGGGCTGGACATTGATTGCTGGCCCGGAAGGTGGGGGTCCTAAGGTTGGGGCGGGTTTCCACTAACAACTTGGATCGTGTTTACATCTCTCTCAAGCAAATCGATTGACGTCCCGAGCCCTTTGGCGGAAGCATGGAATAATAAAGATGCTTGGACGACGGCGATTATCTAGCCAGAGGCCACAGTCAGTTCTTTGCTCATAGTCATTCCAGACAGTCCAGCTGGAGACAGGCAGGCAGGTATACCGTCGCCCCAAGTAGAACATAGTCGTCCTTCCCGAATGGCGGGTGCAGCGCGAGCCGGACATAGAGCCGAATCAAGAAGCTGACCAGTGACAGGACGACCCCCAGCGCAGCAACGATAATAATCCAGGCACCGTGGTGGAGGTCATCGACCACCTGGAATGGCGGCGAGTACCCCGGAGGCACGTTCGGGCCGGACATGGGGATGACAGACTGGTCAATGGGTCAGCAGTGGCGGGGCCAGTGCTGGTTATATCTGCTCTAGCGGGTGTGCATGGCAGGGCTGGTTGGGGGGCGTCAGGTGCAAGGGAGTAAGGCCACTCAGTCAGTCAGCCATCCCATCCCGTCAAGCATGCTTCTGAGCCTCGAGACCCTCTGTTATTTTCTTCTTTCATTTCTAACAGTGTGCAGCGCTGCGTACAGGAAGAACACGAAAGCTAGGACGGTTCCGAGACCAATGCGTCTGTTCCGAGCGATAAGCTCTGCTGATCTTGCCCAGTTTACGGCAGTCTCACAAAGAAACATGAACAAGGTTCGACAGTCGAGGTCTGTTGGCGCGAGGGATATAAGAGGCTGGATATAAATGCTCCCCAAATAACGCTATGGGGATTGGCGTGGCTGGTCGCTGATCACTACTCGAGCGACTGCATGGTTCCTTGTGCCTTGGTCTCAGTTGTTCTCAACAGTGCCCACTTTTCGGTTCTGACTGTCTTCACGATGCAAGGATGGCACGCTCAGCTCCAGCCGTAACTACGCAGCAGTGGCACGTTAACTTCTGATGGTCACTGGGCCAGCGGCATCCCCCCAAAAATCGGGTTCGTGTCTACGACTCAGATCTCCATTATTGGACGGCGAGGTAGCACGAGGCATTCCCGCGCCGCCTCGTGATATTTGACAGCGACTCGAAGCGAGATCAACCACTCGTTGCATGGAGACGAATCTGATTTATAGGTGTCAGCTCTGGGTAAACGCAAGGTCGCACGGCATGTGCTGAAGACAAACCCCAGGCCTTGATTTGTGGGTCGATGCTAGTTGCATGGAGCTGTTTCTGCACGAGTTGACCCGAGTTGGAACGGTTTAAGGGTACGTCAACCTGCGTTGGAGATTTATTAACTTGCGATGCAAGGGAAGCCTTCAAAGTACTAGCAAGCCACGAAGCTAAACCCTTGTTTCCAGAGATTGTCGCCGGGGGACATCGCTAGGGGACTTGGCCGTGCAAGCCTGCAAGGATCCTGGAATTGGATTTTCCTGAAGATTGCATGATTTCCACATGGTCCACTCCTTGCTTCTTGCCCATCGGCCTTTTCAAGGAACAGTAGAACCTGGCAATTTTTGCCGTCGAGGGCGCACAGAATAACTTCGAATACGAATTCGATTGACTCTTCTGTGATTCCATGTGGCGTGTGCCTGTGAGTTGGCAACTTTTCTAAGTTGATATTATGCTTGAATTCGCCTACCAGTGTCCCTGCCCATCCGTTTATCCATCATGGCCTCCAGCAAGATAGGCCAATTCAACAGGGAAAGGGCCCCGGGAGATGGCCTCGACTACGCTGGCTATGCTGAGTACCAAGCGAAAGGGACTGTGGCTCCCAAGTATATGGGCACGGTCGTGGACCAGCGTGATATGAATGCCTTGGGTCGAGTTCAAGTCCTGCGCGTGAGTCTATAGTCCGCAGTTCGCAGAAAGCCGATAATAACTCGAGTAGAGAAATTTTAGATTCGTTTCAATCCTCGGCTTCGCGTGTACGCTGATCAGCACGTGGGAGGTGATTTTGACGTGAGACATCCCATCCCCGTGTGGCACATTGGCTTACATGACTGACGGCACTAGCCTGCTAAGCAGCGTGCTGACTGATGGCGGTACTGCTGGACTGATATGGGGGTTTGTCATCGTCACTGCTGGGTTCTCGCTTGTCTTCGCCAGCATAGCCGAGATAGCTAGCATGTACGGTCCCTATCATCTTCTTGTTTGTATCTAACCAGGATAGGTCACCGACATCAGGAGGGCAATACCACTGGGTGTCCGAGTTTGCTCCTCGACGGTGCCAGAAATTTCTCAGCTACATCACCGGTATGTCTAATTCAATTACTTGTTGACTTTACTGATGAGGTAGGGTGGCTCACTGCAATCGGATGGCAGTGTGCTATAGTGACAATTGCCATGCTCGCGGGTACAATCATACAGGGTTTGATTGTTCTCAACGACCCCAGCTATAACTTCGAGCGGTGGCACGGCACTTTGCTTGTTGTAGCTATTACCACGTTTTCAATCTTTTTCAATACCTTTCTAGCCAAGAATCTTCCCATGGTGGAAGCCCTGATCCTGATCATCCACATTGTCGGACTTTTTGCCATCATCATCCCGCTCTGGGTGCTTGCACCTCGAAATAATGCAAAAGCTGTCTTTACCGAGTTCAACAATGGCGGCGGGTGGAACAGTGATGGCACGGCGACGTTGGTGGGATTCTCAACCACGATAACTGCAATGATAGGTTACGACTGCTCTGTACATATGTGTAAGTGTATTCCTTCTGCTGCTGTTAATCACTAACGTATCTAGCCGAGGAAATCAAGGACGCCTCCCGAACGCTCCCCAAAGCCATAATGTCCGCGGTGGGAGTCAACGCAGTGCTCGGTTTTATCATGATCATCACCCTATGCTTCACCCTCGCGGATGTCGACAATATCTTAACAAGCCCAACGGGCTTCCCGTTTATCCAGATCTTCTACAACACGACGCAGAGCTATGCCGCCACAAACACCATGACTGCCATCCTGGTGATAACCCTAACCGCGAGCACCATCACCGAAGTGGCCACGGCCTCACGCCAGCTATGGTCTTTTGCGCGGGATAGGGGACTCCCCTTCTCCTCGTTCTTCGCCTACGTAAGGCCCTCACACATCAAAGCAAGCGCCTCAATCACTAACATGCAACCAGGTAACGCCCGGCTGGAACATCCCGCTAAACTCGGTGCTCGTCTCCCTCGTCGTAACAGTCCTCCTATCTCTAATTAATATCGGGTCCCCGGTGGCCCTCTTCGCGATCGTCTCGTTAACAATAACGTCCCTGATGTCCGCCTATATCCTATCCATCGGATGCATATTGCTAAAGAGGCTGCGCCACGAGCCCCTGCCACACAGACGGTGGTCGCTCGGCCGCTTCGGCATGATCATCAACATTGCGGCCATGGTGTTTCTCCTGCCGGTCTTCGTGTTTGCGTTCTTCCCGCTGATGGCGGAAGTGGACGAGCAGACTATGAACTGGAGCGTGGTTATGTATCTTGGCCTCATTACGCTTGCGTCGGTGTACTATGTGCTGAGAGGCAGGAAGCATTTTGTTGCGCCTGTTGCGCTGGTCCGGAGGGAATAAAATGGGTTTGCATTCGGGAGTGGGGGCAGGATGTAAGATAGGGTAGGGTTTCAGAGGGGTTATGGTTTCTGTATATTTTGTGGTTCTTTGGCGATGGATATCGAACACAGGTCGGTGTAATCAAAAGCCGCGACTCGCTTTCTGTTTATATATACGGTTTGAACAGGTGTCTACTAAGCGTTTTATATATAGTTCGATGCAATGGATATCACGGACAACCTTAGATATCCAACTTCCAATTGACCATGACTTGAACTAGGTCATTTATCCAGTAGTACGTATCCTCGCCGTATTTGGTGCGGAGGCACCTTTCGTAATAGCAACACTCCAATGCAGCCGTGGAGATGATGGGAGTGAATGCAGATGCATGCTCCCGACTTCGGGCTGCAGATTTCTTGACATCAGGGTTTCAGCCCAACGCTGTCACGGGTGTACTTTTGGCAGAGAGGCAATAATCGTCCGTACTTCGCATCAAGGCTCACCGGTGAAGCTATCGGGGGATCTCAAATGGTCAACCGGTGTAACCCCTCTGGTCACTGCACTATTTAGTCTAATGTATGGTATACTCCGTAGTCACGGGAATCAGATAGAGTTCTTACTGCATTGTATGTTTATTCAGACTCAAAGTCTACCCCGACGTAGACCGTAAACTGTGTTGGCATGTGCTTTGAAACTGAACCCTAAAGCATCAATTGGAAATGTGGTCGGTCCAGGCTGGGGGCACCTATACCTGCACACTTGACAAATTGCAGAAGATCTAATCTCGGATCTCCTGCCCCGCACCTGACTAAAATATATAGTCACGAACCTCAGTCTGTCAGCACATTCCTCTGGGTCTCAGAAACCAATCGGCTATACCGGTCTTTATACTAATCAACCCAGTCAAACTGCATCAAGAAGGCGAGAAACTGAAGCAATGACGTTAGACCGGAGAATATCGATCTCCTGTAAGTCTAAAGTGTAATACTGTAGATAACAAAGGAATCATTGACTAAACCTAGTAAAGAATTCCAGTTCCAGGCTGGCTGTCCAGCGGCCAGCCTGTTCTTTGTTCTTCACTCCGCGAGACTCGCCTCGGCGTCTCCTCGGGGCCCTCCGAGGAGCTGATGAGCTCCGCCGATACATCGCCAGTACCTGCCGCGTAGCTTGTCTGAATGTCGTTAGCCAGTCCTTCAGTACGTAGTGCTACGTAGTAACTTTCGGGCTGGCTATAGTGCGATCTGATAAGATGCGGGGCTTCGCCGGCAAGTTGCAAGTTGCGGTTGCAACAACAAAGAGGCGCGCCGTCTTGGCAAGGCACTGGGTACTGACGATGATGATGCTAAGAGCTCTACTCCTGCACCTCGATATTAAGTTGGGGTCGATGGAATTCGACCAGCCAGTCAGGGAGTTGCGATTAACGACCCTCCCTCCACCTTGGACTGAGCTGGATTTGGAGAAGGGTGAGTTGGAGACTGAGAGTAGACCCCACGTGGAGAAGACAATTGTCAACGAGAGAGTCGTTGCAGGGGACTTCTGCTGCGATGAGTTCATTCAAACGTAATTTCTTGGTATTTTTGCGCGATGCCTTACTCCTTAGCAGTAGAGGCCACCTGTCCTCATTTCAAGTCTCAATCAATCTATAATTCGGCTACTGGCAGACACAGACTAGTCTGCAGTGTACGGTGTACAGAGCACAAACAAGGCTGCGCGCGGTATCTGATTGATCTGATACGGCGCAGCCGACATCGGAAGCCCCACTTGGCTTACTCCCTATCGATCTGGGCTCCTCCTTTGGGTCCCGTGAATGGAATTGAACAGTTCTGGCACCCTGTCGAACAATACGGAGACAGAAAAGGGGTGCTGGGCGCTTGCGAAAAGTTATCTGATGGAGCAAGGGGCAGGGAAAGGCGAAGAATGGGTCCACTCGTACGGATGTTGTACCAAGATTACCAAAGTTATCTGATCCGTCCGGAACTACGGAGTAGCACGTGTAACATTGAACCTTGGAGACCGGCTGCGTCTTCAATTATTGCTGTTGCTTTGGCGGTCTAGATAGGGAGCGGTACTTGAGTCGGTAGATAGCCAGGGTACAGATAAACAAGCTATGGGCTGGATTAGTAGATTAGTCCAGTAGCTGCATGTTTAGCTCTATCAGAACTCCAAGCAGGAAGGAGCCTCGGATACCAGCTGGAGCCTGGAAAACCATAACCGAGGAACCCTACCGTAACCTAACCGGCAGCCGGATCAGATAATATTGGCAATTGGCTTTGTCCCAGGTTACGGATGGATACCTGTCACGTTCAGGATATCAATCACGTATCTCGGCTGCCGCTGTCCACATTCCGCTGCATCAGGCCACCGTAAAAGGGGCTCTCCTGAATCCTGAATCTGAGTCTCACTCTCGTATGACATGACATGTAGATCATCCTCCCGCTGTGCTGGTCTATAATCGGAAGTCGAAATCCCTCGGAAGTAGGGATCGGGAGTACGTTCGCGATTCGCGTCGTTCGCAGCAGGCTGGTGGAGGACGCAGATCGGAGAAAGCCGCCGTCTCCACGCCCCGGCCGTCTTTGATGCGATGCTCATCCGTCATAATAATCATAACGCTGATGCTGAAGATTAGCGATAGCGCCCGACAGAAAAAGAAAATATCCTGCGATGCAAATCCTCGGGGCTCGGAATAATAGCCTATATTTCTTTACATAGGTTGTCTTGTGGTCGACTGCATGCGGCAGTGTGTCGGGTAAAAAATACGGTATGTAAACATGACGTGGAGTGGCAAGGGCGGGCATGCTTCGTTGTTTTCCTTATCTGATTCTGCTCGCAGTCTCTTCCCTCTGCCCGCACCAACTCCAGGTCTCCAAGGAACAAACGCCGGGGGATTCAAGTCCACTTGAAACAACCCAGCCCGACGTCGACGAAGCTAGGGAAATTGAAAATTGGACTGGAAACAAACTAGAAGGCATTTAATTGTCACGCTCGCCCTGCTAGCGCTGCGGAACCAGTCTCCCGGTACCGGTTTGCCCCAGCCGACAGGTCCTTTCCGCCTCATCCCACCCCCATCGATCCTCGTTGTTTTTGTTTCACCTCCTTGATTTTTAATTATTCAATTTCACTACGCCTGTCTTGTCTTGTCCTACCTCTTGACGCCTTGTTGCGGTGTGCACATGTCTGCAGTTTTCTGTCAATAATATTCCCCTTTTCCCACCCGATTATATCTTATCCTCGCGCCCGCTCTCGCCTTTCTTCCTTCACCCCGAACCTGTTTGACATACCTTCGGCGTGTATTCAAACTTGATCATTCGGCGCTTCAGACTCGCAATGGGTAGGTGACCCAGCTCGCCATTGACATGGTCAATTGCTAACGCGCTTGCTTAGTCCACGCCGTTGTCCCCCAGACCCCGCTGTCACCACGGGCCACTGGCTCGCGGCCGACATACACCCACCGTGAATCCGGAAATGTCCCCATGTCGTCGACGTCCCACCCAGACAATCCCGTCCCGGAAGAACCTCGAGTCCGCGCGCTGTCCGTCACGAACACGAATATGAGCTTCGGTGGCTCCTCGGTCTCCTCCCAAGACACAGAAAACACGGACTTAGAGTCGCCATCCACACCACCTACAGAGACCTCGTCGGACGAAGAACTTGCACAGAAGCAGACCCAGGAAGATGCCGGACATCGACGGCGGGCATCCACCGTCCTCATTTCACAAGGCCCGGATGATATGCGACGGATTCTTGAGAATGTTGGAACGGGAGGGACACAGAAACTTCAGGCCATGTGCTGCGGTGGTGGCTGCTGCCGTCTTCAACCGTTGAACCGTGCTCCTGGACCTACTTCCGTGATCAACCCAGTCACACCACCGGATAACAAGGCCTTCCAAAGCCTGAAGCTCAACGTTGATCTCCTCACGCTCGATAGCGTACTTACCAACATTGCGCCTCTACCGGAGAAGAAGGTGTCATTCTCGGCAGTACCTCCTTCGGCAGCGAGTATGCCGTTTGGACCTGCGGATCAGCCGCCTCCTTTTGTGCAACCCCATCCTCCATACAACGTGTACCGAGCTCCTGTGTACCATGCGCGAGAACTCACAAGCTCCGGTGCTGAGAAGCGAACGTACCACTTTGACATTGACGTCACCGACTACCCTGCCGAGAGTGGAAACGTGGACTTTGTCGTAGGTGGTGCCATTGGAGTGTGTCCTATGAACAAAGAGGAAGAGGTCGAGGATATCTTCAACGCACTTGGTGTTCCAAAGTTTATTCGCGACAAGAAGATAACCGTTCGCACTTCTAATGGCAGGTGGCCGACGATTTGGGGCAAGGAAGAAGCTCGCGAATTGATCACAACTCGACGAGAGCTCCTGAATTGGTGCTCCGATATCCAGAGCTATGCTCCAACTAAGGGTCTATTCCGGCTACTCGGAGAGTATGCCAGTGAGCCAAATGAGAAGCAGATTCTCACATACCTATCATCAGCTCAAGGCCAAGGCGCCTTCTGCGATCTCCGCACCAGCTCTCACATTACCGTATCCCAATTGCTCCACGCCTTCCCCTCATCACAGCCTCCACTCGACCATCTCCTATCCGCCCTCAACCAACTCATGCCCCGATTTTACTCCCTTTCACAGGATCCTCTTATTTCCTGCAAGCGCAAGGGCAATCAGTGCCGCCGCCTCGTCGAAATTGCCGTAACAGTTGCCGAGTCTGACGACTGGAAGGGCGGCAACCGAACCGGCGTAGGTTCCGGTTTCATGGAACGCCTGGCAAGACAGGCCATTGATGCTCAAGCTCAGGGCAAAGAGCCTGGAAACCTCAATCTGCACGTTCCCATGTTCCGCGGTCTCATGGCGAACCCTCTCGCCAAGCGCTTTGCCTCGGACGGCCCTATGCTTCTCATTGGTGCTGGAGTTGGAATCGCGCCCTTCCGTGGCTTCGTCCAGCGTCGGCTTCAGTCTGCGAACTGCGCGAACAAGGTCTGGGTGTTGCAGGGTGTCCGCGATTCTCTCCTCGATGAACTCTACCGCGGCGAGTGGGGCGTCGAAGAGGATCAGGTGCGCAAGGTTGTGCAGAGTCGACGCGGCGAGAGCAAGTACGTTCAGGAAGAAGTCCGCAACCAAGCAGATCTTGTCTGGTTCGTAATTAACTCTCTTGATGGCCGTGTGTTTGTCTGCGGGAGCGGCAAAGGCATGGGCGAGGGTGTTGAGGCGGCGCTGGTTGATGTGGCCATGGCCAAGGGAAATCTGAACAGGGAGGAGGCCGAGACATTTTGGGATAACAAGAAGGAAGCTGGGCAGTATATAGCGGTAAGTCGCGCCAAGCCTAAAAAAACGCAGAGCTAACGAAAAGCAGGAGACGTGGTGATAAATATATGTGTAAGATACCCTCGGGGCCGGGCTCGGGCTCGGAGCTAGTGGGGCGACCTGCGTCGTTTACCCCGAGATTTCGGGTTATTCGGAGAAAGAGTCCCTTTTCTACTTTAGCGTTGTTTTTGGACCCTGCTTTTTTTCGTTTAGATGGCTGTCAAAACTAGGCTAGGTATATGGGTTGTTATCTAAGGAGTACATATCGGTGGGAATCAAATGCATATCACTAGTGTCCATATTTCGTGTTGATCGATCCCGATCACTTTATCCCTCGCCAGTGAAGATAAACCGCATCAATCTCCTCCACTTCGCACCCGTCAGCCTCATAAACTCCCTCAAGCTGTACCAACAATGCTCCGAAGACAGAGGTGGCGTAACATAGCGGGAAAGGGCCCGCCGGCGAGAATACAGTTCTTATCAAACATCCTTTGAGACTGCAGGACCGCTTGTTGGGATAGCACGCTGCTGTTGTACAGGTGCATGAGGCAGGCTTTTAAGGCCGGTCCCAGTGTCTGTGTCCATATTTTGGAGTTTGATATCGGGCCTTCCTAATGAAGAGGACCTTTGCGATGTCGCTCCATGTTCGTAGGGGACAAGCTTGGCTCGGTGCCTCGATCATTTTCTGCTTCTGCTTCCTACGATCTGTATGGGGCTATGAGACTGGGCTATTAGACTGTGGGCTGCAGCTTGGGTCTCGAACTCGTGCTTGCTTGCGGATTTGCATTCGGATCCAAGTTCGGTATACACTGAGCGTATATGTTTCTTTTCGTCAGGCTGTGGTTGTGGGCGTGGGTTCGTTCAGCTCACGAGGAGGTTGTTAGTCACTGCATTCCGTTTTTACTATGACCTGCAAGGTGTGATGTCTCATTTCTTTTGACTATGTTCCCTGTCTTTTCTATTATTTGAGCTAGAACTGGTGCTATATAGACTTATTCTACTAGTTAGAGGTAAATGCCACCCTCAAGTGAGAAATGTGGCTTATTCTCTACATACTTAATTGAGGTTGGGATTGGCGTTTTAAATGTAGTATCTAATTTTCTGTTGTCTGCCATTGAGCAGGCCTGTGACTATTAATACTAGCTCTTGGAAGCCCAAAGCAAGCAGCATGCCCTAATAGAACGGAAAAGTGAGATTGACTCCAAGACATATACTCCGAACACCGAGCTCACCAAGACATGTACTCCGAACGCCGAGCTCACCAATCCCCATCTCCAGCACCTCGTCACTCATCTTTGTTTCCATCTATCTTTTTCCATCTCTGGCTCCTTGAGCCTCATCATGAACACTCTCCCGATCATCTCCTCAGTTCTCGGATGGACCTACTTCATCCTATGGTCCGTATCCTTCTACCCACTGCTCATACACAACGCCCGCCGGCGCTCAACAGCCGGGTCTTCGCTCGATTTCGCCGTGCTCAATGTCCTAGGCATGAGCGCCTATACCATCTTCAACGGCGGGCTACTTCTTCTTCCGACGATTCGCGCCCAGTATGCGCAGCGGCATCCCGCGAGCCCAGAGCCGCCCGTGCATCTCAGTGACTTTGTTTATGCTCTACATGGGGCGCTTGTTTGCTTGCTTTTGTACAGTCAGTTTCTATGGCCATCGCTGTGGGGGTTCAAGACGCGAGATCACCACCGAATTTCGAGAGAGCAGGAGCAGCGACAGGGGTTAAGCACGGTCGCCCGGGCACTGGTCTGGGGCTGCGCTGGTCTGGTTCTTTTGGACGTAATGGGGGTTTTATGTTTCCCGAGTTCTTACTTGAGGCAGTGGCTTGATGTGGTCCGTTCTCTCCTTATACTGCCCTAGTACCTACTGCAAGCGTAGTCAACTAACGACCCATAACCAGCTCAATCTAATCGGCACCATCAAAGTCGCCCTCACAGCAGTAAAATACACTCCGCAGGTATGGATGAACTACCACCGTCAGTCCACCGAGGGTATTACCATTGTCGGGACTCTGCTTGACTTCATAGGGGGTATACTCTCACTGCTCCAGTTGTTGATTGACACTTCATTGCAAAAAGACTGGTCCGGGGTGCAGGGAAACGCGGCGAAGCTTCTGCTCGGGAATATTAGCGTCCTCTTTGACATTGTCTTTATGATACAGCATTGTTGTCTGTATCAGAGAAATCGACAGAAACAGGATAAGAGACTGTTGGATGAGAGGGAGTCGCTCCTGGGGTAGGGTATGCATAGATAAATGGGAATGACAGCGGATATATGGAGATACATAGAGAAATATTAAGGATGGATAAACGGGGTAGAAGTTAGGTAGAGTCCGACAGAATCATGTATCTTCTAGGCAAGCGTTCGGGAGTGCACGATTATCGGAAAGTCTTCCACACTGCAACGTCTCAATTTTTCAAGTCGTCAAGTCAACATAAGACAGTCACCCCGTTGCTGTATTACGCTTCGCCACCCAGAGAGCACCTGCCGGTTTGTTGTACTCGTGGGTCCCAATCGCCAAACTTCATGCACAACCTCGATTCCAGTTCTCACAGCCTCAATCCTATATATCTTGACACTAGCATACCACTGCCGAAATCTCTCCTGCTGACGAGGCTCAAAGGCCTCTGTGGCTCTCATAAATGCGGGCCAAAACAATGGTGCAGCGAGAATTTTAGTTTCGGCCTTCAGCTGCTCGATCGCTTCGATACTGTCTAGGATAGCCTGGACATATTGGCGCAAGTAGCGATGACTCAGCGTTCGTACGCTCTGCGAGAAGAAAATAATTAGGGCGTTGAGGAACGCTCGTGTTTGGTGGTAGATTATTGTTGTGCTGATGCTGTTTCCGTTCCGAGGGTCCTGGCAACGGTGGAGACGGTCCTCTAGCGTCCAGTCCATGATCTTTTGTTCCAGGCCGTCACAGATAGGTGCTAGTGCTTCTGGGATGGCTTCTGGAGGATTTATGTCGCCCATAAAATGGCTGTTGAGTTCGTCTATCAATTCGATGGATTCTTTCAACAAAATAAGCAGACTCTGCGGGATTCCGTAGATGCACTCGTAGGCGGACATATCCGACTGTGAAACTTGCATTCCGGCCATCAACGTGTTCCCAGGCAGTGAAGTCACAGATGACGGTGACTCGTCATCGTCGAAATAGATTTGGTTTCTGGGAACAACCGATCGTGGACCAATTGTTCTTTGTGAGCCGAGAGATGAGGAGAAACGTGAAACGCCGCTCTTTGAGATCCTCACTGCCGTGCTTTCGTATAAGACGCGAAGGTAGAAACATATGCGATGAAGGGATTGGGCTTTGTGGGAAAATGTGGACTTCCGGGTACTCATATGGCTGATGAGCTTTTCGGCGCCATCTAGATGGACACTGCAGGTACTGGTATCTCCGGACATGACCTATTTATTGGACTGGATTAGTGGCAAACTAAGGAAGCTAAAGAGAAAAAAAAAACATAAAAACTCAAGAGGTTTGTTATAAAAGGTATAGACTCACATCTATCGTGATCATAGACAGCATAGTAGCCAAGAACTCTTTATACTTCGGCTTCTTTTCTGCGTAGAGATCCGTTTCAACGGCGTGCTTAAGAAGTCCAATAGCGTCGCATCGATATCGTGACGCAACAGTGCCCCAATTCTCTGCGTCATCGGTGCGATGGCAAGCACGGTGGTCATTCGACAGGTTAAATGCACTAACAGAGAGTAGACACTTGCTGAGTGCATTGCGAATGTGCGTCGTACTACCTCCAAAGCTCAGCTCTCCGGCGCATTGCAAGACTCGCGGCAGATGAATGGTCTTCCAGGGGCTTTTGGCATTCTCAATCACACAGAAGAGATTTACAACTCGTGTCATATAGTGGCCCATTAGAAACCTTTCTTGAGAAGGTACTGATAGTGGTTCGAGTGTATTTGTGGGATGTTGGTGGAAATGATGAGGTTCGGCGATGAGATTGCCATCCCCGTCGACTGGAAGAGCAGCCAGCTCCGAGCCAAAAGGTTGCCCATGAACGGGAATCCCCGTGATTTCGGATGAGAATATAGTTTCTTCGTCTCGTGTAAAGCCCGACTTGATGAAATCTTCTTGATAAAGAAAGTCTAAGGGAAAATCTTGTTCGTGAAGGTTGCACAGGTGCCATGCTGCTTTTGCTTCAAGATTGCCAGGGGTGTTATCTGATTCTAGTCGAGCCGAGCCAACGTCATACACCAGTGCATCATAACTCCCTATAGGGGGGCTGCTGACTGTGGAATCGATATCATCGTCCGGGGTTTGAGAAGGCGGTTCTGCCAGGCTGAAAACACCGAAGTTGTGGCATTGGCACTGGCCTGCTCGCCATTGGTGTCGACCACCAGCTCCAAAGAGTCCAGGTAGCGTATAATGCTACCAATTTGTCCAAACTCTAGAATCGTCTTGGGAGGCTCTAAGACACGTCAATAAAATAAACACTGGAGTCGGGGAAATTAGCCAACTGCACACCTACTGGTAGAAGACGCCTAAGTGAGCGGGTCAAAGAAGCCTCAGGTAGATCTTCTACATGGAGCACTGAGGCTCCAACGGCTGGGGGAAGCCACTGCAGACGGGCAGAATATCCCTCGCAGCTGAGACCTTTTTCGTCACATTGACGGCAGGAGGGCTTTGCCTCGTCACACTTGATCTTGCGGCCACGACAGGTCCAACACCCTGTGAAAGTTTTTGTGCGCTTCCGTGGTCTGGATGGGGCGGACATAGGAATCGAGGAGAGACAAGACGGAAGATGCCAGCCGGAATTCGCTGCCAAAAAATAAATAAGGCAAGTCAGGGCGTCAATGGATAGTGCGGGGAAGATAAGAGTGGGTCGCGCCCTTATCACGGTTGAAGTCATTGCCAGCAGCCCCCCAGCCCGATCAGGAAGGCCACTGCGTCGGCGTCACCTTCTTTTTTTTTCTTTCTCTCTGACCATGATGGTAGAATCGTGCTGACTATTCAAGCCAATTATGACGGATAAGCTCATCATGAGGTCCTATTGTGCTGCGAGCACAGGTGCAAAACTTCCGCGTATTTTGTGTCAAGGCGGTCCTGCTCAACTACTTCAACTGCACCAACGAGATTGACTCAAACTATCCATCCATCCAAAGAGCAGACGTTCGGAGAAAGTTCGCCTTCAATATGTCGACTACCACCATCCAAACCGCGGAAGAGCAAGGCCGGCCAGTGTCCATCGTTGCCGATGCCGCCAATGAAGCTGTCGGCGCCCAAGCAGCGCTCACAACCGGCGGTTACGAGTTCCCCAGCGTGCCCAAAATTGAGGACCCCTACAAGAGGAGACAATGGCAGCTGGAGCACATGGCTGGCGCATTCCGAGTCTTCGCTCGGAAGGGCTTCACCGAGGGTACCAGCGGCCACATCAGCGTGCGCGACCCGGTTGACCCTTCGACATTCTGGATTAATCCGTGGGTGGAGAGTTGAGAAATTTCAAGAACAGGATAAAAAAGCTAACCTCGCTTCAGGATGGGAAAACAGTTTGGTATGCTGAAGGCCAGTGATATGGTACAGATTGACGAGAACGGCCAGGTCATTGGTGGTAATAAGACCGCGGTCAATGCAGCGGGCTTCATGATTCACAGCGCCATCCACCGTGCCCGACCAGATATTCATGCTGCATGTCATACCCACTCCCCTGCGGGCAAGGCTTGGTCGACCTTCGGACGACCTCTTGATATCATCAACCAAAATACCTGCAACTTCTATAGAACACAAGATGTCTACAAAGCATTCGGCGGTGTTGTCCTAGGGGCCGAGAAGGGAGTTCGGATTGCAAAAGCGCTGGGTGAGACTGGCCGGGTAATGGTGCTCCAAAACCACGGCCTTTTGACAACAGGTGGCACAGTGGACGAGGCTGCTTACCTTTTTACTCTCATGGAACGTTCCTGCGAGGTTCAGATCATGGTTGAGAGCACCGGCCTCCCCAAGAACTTTATCGGAGAGACAGAGGCTAAATTTACTGCCAAAGTGAACGCTGATCCTGTACACATCTTCCTCGCAATTCCTGGCTTCTAGGCATAGTTACTGACGGATGTCTAGGAAACGCTATATACCGAGTTCCAGCCCGATTTTGAGTATGAGATCTGGAAGTGCAATGGAGAGCTCAGCAAGGGAGAATAGAATATATAGTGTTCCAATATCAGACAACGCACGAATTGATTTGTTTTTGCCTTGAATTCTGCTTCGAATGATAGATCGTACTCCTGATAGCCTGAGATAGCTATCAGCTAATCCTGGGTACAGATTCAATGCCAATATGCAGCCCATCTTCTTATCGCTTACTCTAAATGGGACCCGATATAGGCAGGCGATAGCGAAAGCCACCCGCGACTCTTCTCTTAAGAGCACGAATGCCACAGCTGCTAATGCCGAATTGCTCTCATCAATCAATTTTTTTGATACTTTACCCAAACAACATGGCAAACCGCGGCAGAACCCTTGACCAGCAGGTCTACTGCATCAAAGACCTGGAGCGGATTGACTCAGCCAAAATGGCGAAGAGCTACCGCGGTAAATCTACCTTAACCACGAGTCCACAATCCGAACAAGGCTAACAATTCTCTTAGAATACTACAATGAGGGCGCCATGGACCTCATCACGTATGTTGATTCTGTATCTATCACTTTTGAAATTCTAACCCACTCACGCCTTCAAGACTACGAGCAAACGAATCCGCATACGACCGATACATGATCCGCCCCCGCGTCCTCCGAGGATTGGCTACTCTCGACACGAGCACCACCATCGTCGGCTGCAAGGTCAAGTTCCCCTTTGGATTCTCCCCGACGGCACATCAGAAACTTGCCCACCCGGAGGGAGAAGAAGCGACCTCAAAAGCTTGCGCTAACCTCAATACCTTAATGGGCCTGTCCAATTACTCGACAATAGAGCTTGAGAAGGTCATCTCGCATGACAAGGAAAATCCTTACGTCATGCAGATGAGTCTTCTGAAGAATAAGGGGGCCATGATTCGCATGATCAAGCGGGCTGAGGGTGAGCTTCGCCATTGCTATCATAGAATACCTTATGCTGACTGCCTGCAGCTGCCGGTTTCAAAGCCCTATTCGTGACTCTAGACGTGCCGTATCTCGGGCGGCGGCTAAACGAGTTTCGCAACAACTTTGGTGTTCCCAGGGGCATGGAATACCCGAACCTCTTTCCAGGCGTGGACGTGACGAACCTCGAGGATGGCGACGACTCTATGGCATACGGTATGTCCGGGGTGAAGTGTTCTCTAGCTACCTAACGCCATACTAACAACAGGATTCATATAGACAACGACCTCGAATGGGCCGACATTATGCCCTTCTTCCGCCAGCACACGAAAATGCAGATCTGGGGCAAAGGCAGTACGTCTCTTATGCTTACCACCCTCCCAAATTCCTCTAGCTTTATTTCGTCTCATTAAATCTCACCAGTTTACACCGCCGACGATGCCTCGCTCGCCATTCAACACGGATTCGACGGGATAGTCATCTCCAACCATGGCGGTCGCCAGCTCGACAGCGTGCCCGCGTCTCTCGACGTCCTCCGCGAAGTTGTGCTTGTCGCAAAGGGCAAGATCCCCATTGCCATTGATGGCGGTATCAGGCGTGGCACGGACATCTTCAAAGCGCTGGCGCTGGGTGCGGACTTTTGTCTAGCGGGCCGGCCCGCTATCTGGGGACTGGCTGTATGTTGATCACTTTGTCTCCCCTTGCCTCCTGTCTCCATCTGGCTGTGCTGATTGCTCTATCCCAGTATGACGGCCAGCGTGGCGTGGAGCTCGCGCTTAACCTGCTCTATGATGAATTCCGGACATGCATGGCTTTGGCTGGGTCAGTGATCTGGGTGAGATGTATAGTTATGCTTGACTACTTACTAATTCTTGATTTTTGTCCCAGGTGCAAGAATGTGTCTGAGATTAGAAAGGAGCATGTTTCGCTCCTCCAGCCGGACGGCCGTCTGTTGAAACTTTGATTGTTGTAAATATTTTTGCTGGGAATTTGGGGTATATTTTACAATCAAGTATCCATTGTGCCATGGTATGTTCTAAGATTGCGTAGCATATCGAATAAACGCTGCGATTCCATACGACTGAGCGGGCTTGGTCGACAAGCTTGTAGGCCGAGTTTTTGTACTGAGACCGACTAGATGACTCTACAGAAAGAGCATGGTAGGTACTACAGAGCTGCAAGCAGCCAATTTCCGAGAGGTGTTTGACTCTTTAGATCTCACACCGCAACTTGATCATCTCATATGTACAGAGTAAAGACTCAACGTGACCATAAAGAAGCGCCATATTCATCTCTGCAACTTGAGACTGCATCCTGACCTTCCAAGCATCAACCTCGTTAATAAAAAGCAAAAGTCTTTCGGGGGGATCACACCTCGAATCTCGATAGGTACTCTTCGGCTGGTGCATTTGCACCAGTAGAAGTCACGCGCCTTACCACTGGGCCCCAGGGGCTGGCTTGCTTCTTTGGCCAATAGCTCTCATCAAGATTTCGAATACCGCACACCTAAAACAGCGGAACTATGTATACGCTGCTATTGTTCGTAGAGCATCCTCGTGGGGTGCCGCATGCCTGGGAAATTGAGAGACTCGCCAGCATAGGGCAGTCCACTTAGTCATTTGACTTCTCAATTAAGGAGCTTGCTGCTCTCTTTCGAATGGTGATCTGCTGCAGTATGGTCCATGGCGCCCATTAGACCCGTTCTCATTGCCCCAACCCTGGAATAGTTCTTCTACATCACAAACGCTTTTGGTGTGTCAACAATCCCATGTATCCCGCCTGGGAACAGGCTCAAGAAAGCTGCAGATGGATATCAGAGCTCCATATATGACTGAGGTAATCCGCAAATGGACACTTCGTAAATCCTGATATTCCTCGGACAATGTATAGCATGCGTGAAGACAGTTTCTAGTCCAAGGCCTTGTATCCAAATACACAATGGCAAATCAAGAATTCGAATTATCAGCACAAGTCCACGGCATCGAGCCCCCGTCCTGGTCAAGCTCATCGATGATTCAACAACCCCCCCGTAAGTCCCAGCAACGGTCATGAACGTGCCTGCCACAATGATAAGGGCATTCCAAGCCGCCAATGTCAGCCATTTCCAGTTCGTCCTGTCGCGAGCGCCCCAGTTGTCGTAAAGCCACATGCATCCAGTGGCTTGGTATGCGAGGAAAACACCGAGCAGCGCACCGATGAGCGAGACGAGGCTGTTGAAGAATGGAATCCCGCTGGCAATCAGGTAGGCGACGACGGTGGCGGAGAAGGTGCAAGTTAGCCAGGTGAGCCAGTGTTTCAGCGAGTTTGACGTTAGGTGTGAGGAGTTGCGTAGGATGCGGACGAAGGCGTATTTGCTGGGGAGCTGGACGTACAGACTCCAAGTAAGCTTCTGTTGTGACTTGTGGCTTGAAAACAGGGGGATAGATGTGGTGTCTGGAATCTTACATGTATTAAAATAGTCGTTGAGGCCAGCAAGCCAGGCAATGCAATACCGTATGATATCCGCTTGAGCAGGGGTCCTGCTGAGCTTAGCGCAGGAGAGGCAACATATGTCCCGCAGTAGTAGTAGACCACGACGCCAATGACAATATAAACCAAGGTTGAAACAAGCTGGCTGACGACGAGCGAGCGGGTGAAGAGTCGCGGATTGCGCATTTCAGCAGCGATGGAGAAGTAGGCCGGGGTGGCGGAGCAGGCGAAGATCAGGGATGAGACGGCCGAAACGCCTTCAGCGAATGATGGGTTGTTGGTTATTTTGAAATCGGAGACCCAGGGGCCTTCTTGGGGTGCGGAGGAAGGTCGGTCTTGGATGCCGACGCCGATGGTCACGATAAGGACTTGGATAGAGGATCTTGAGTCAGCGGGTGATACCTTATACACAAGCTATAGCGTAGATATGGGTGAACTCACTGGCGACAAGAACGCACACTAGGCCTACCCATGCTATCCAGCTGATTCTCCCAAGAGTCCGGACGCTGGCTAAGAGGAAGCCGGCTATGGCGGCCACGGCCACGAACGCAGCGGTGCAGGTTGCATGGTCTGAGATGGCGTTGAGGCTGATAGACATGCCGAGGATGCCGGACCCTGCAACAAAGATCCAGTCTACGGGGCGTTAGTCTTTTAAGCGAGAAATGGTAGGAAAGACAAGTGACTGACAGAGGCAAAACGCAATGCCGAAAATCTCTTTCCCAACAGGACCAAACATTAATGCCCCTGCATCGTCAATGCTGTAGACTTCGCGATGCGTCATCTTGAAGACGCCAACCATGTAGCTTGTCCATGTTGCTATCCCTGCAACAATACACAAGAGGATCACCCCCGGGATCATACCAAGCGTGTCGAAAACAGCAGGGATGGAGAGGACACCAAGGCCGATTTGGGTTTTTAGCATCAAGGCAACGGTGCCCAGCCATCCGACCTAGGTGCCGAGAGCAAATCAACTCGACTGAGACTATTGCACTGTTGGAAGTGGACTAACATTGCGGTAATTAGGCCCATCCTCAGTGACCTCGCCAAACACAGCATCGTGCACGGTGTCGCCTTCTTTGAGAATCTCGCCCATCTGTGAAGGCACGCGGCCAATGGAGTCTGCGGCTTCGCTATCAGCCGGGAGCTTGCTTTGTTTCTCGGCCATTGTGGAGAGTATGATTAATAGCGGTAAATGTCAATACGCACGCAACAAAAAGGCATAGCCATGCTGGCTTTTATAGCTGAAGGTGCTCCGAAAAGTCCGGGGAAGCGAGTGCCATGTCTGATAACGACTGTCCAATGATCAGTTCAATATAGCCAGTAAATAAACCTTGACGGCGAGTGGCTGATTTGGTTTTCGATCTACCCCAGACGATAAAGAAGCGCACAAGATAAGACTCGTTGACTACGTGATGATAGATAAGGGAGGGGCTGCAGGGCTCTCGCTATGGCCTGCCTCGTCCGAGATCTTGATATGCTTAGTATTTACATCTCTTACGCTTCAAAGCTCGGGTCTATACGCCTGCAACAAGCTCAATCTCAACCTCCGCGTCCAACGGCAAACTCGAAACACCGACACAGGTACGGCACTACATACTCAAGTCAGCATCATAAAGGAAGTACAGGATACTATGAAATCTCCTCACCGGCTTGACATCACCCGTGAAAACCCTCGCATATCCCTCGTTCACTTTCGCATAGTGCTCCATACTAGACAGAAATATGGTGACCTTCAGAACTTGGTCCAAGCCACTACCACCGGCAATGAGGATCTGCTCTAGGTTTCTAAGCGCTTGGACCTATTGCGTGCGCAAGGCATCAACATCAGCTGGAGTTGTTGCTCGCTTGCAAGGCACGGGGCCCGGTCCGAGATGGTACGTACTGTCCGATCTGAAGCATCGCCGCTGACAAACTTCCCAGTTTTGGGGTCAATCCCGAGACTCCCAGAGCAGTAGATCGTGCCGTTGTGGACGATCGCTTGGGACATCAACGGGCTCGGGGGAGGGGCAGTCGGGCTGAGGATGGCGGCTCTGTTGGACGACATTGCGATGGTTTTGCAGACCTGCTGATGATAGAAGCGGGCTCTTGTGTTTGATGCAGAAGAGCAAATGGGATACCTTATCTTAACTCTAGTCGCTGTTGATACAGACATATATACATAGAATCAGCATGGCGCCATCGCTCGGTCACGGTTTAGTATCTGGTAAATTGGCAGGACATCCCGAAGGTCCAGCCCGACTGACTCTCTTGGATCGGTCATGTCTTGAATAGAGTTGGGTAGCCGTATTGGGTCAGAGAAAGCATTACGTCAGTTATCTCAGGGATATGTGGAGGGATGTTGATTACCTGTATCTGGATAACGTTCGATCTAGCCCCTCTACGCCGTATCAGCTCAAGGGTCAGTGTACTAGCATATAGCACCGAAAAAGGCATGCCACACCGTAGCCAATCGCGTATTCGGTCTCTCAGATCACTACCTAACCCTACCCTACGTGTGGGACGTCGCTGGCCAAGGTTTGCATCGATATCTCTCTGCGTGTCCAGGCCTGTGCCAAAGCTCCAGAGACCCAGACGTTCAAGACTCGTTGCGACTTGTATGTTTTGCAAGGGGCGGCATTATGACTCGTTGATTCAATGATACTGTACAGACTTTGCCCTATCCTAGCTTGCAGGTATCCCAGTCAAGCTCACTCCCTCTAAATGAGCACCGGTTTTGATTATGACTTTGCTATCAAGGAACGGGGGGCGAACATGTGTAGAAGCAGAGCAATATCTCGATTTCTCTAATCACAACGAAGCTTTATGTAAAACATTAATATTCCCATTCACCACCGTCTTGATTTCCAAGAAATCCTCAATCCCGTATTTGCTCCCCTCGCGGCCCATTCCCGAGTGCTTGATACCGCCGAACCTATTGCATAGTCAGCACCCATCAAACTATCTTCAGCAGAGGGGGCGTACGGGCTAGCAGCATCAGAGACAACGCCAGTGTTGATAGCCACCATGCCAAACTGTAGGAGCTCTGAAACTCGACTCGCTCGGGCGACGTCCTGCGTAAAGATATACGCTGCCAGCCCCACATCGCATGCGTTTGAAGCAGCAATGACCTCGTCTTCAGTGTTAAATGTGAGTATGGGTGCTACCGGACCGAAGATCTCTTCATTCACGACCGCCATGTCGGTGGTTACGTTTGTGAGGATTGTGGGTTCGAAGGAGTTCGGGCCTGTTTTAGGACCAGTATCAGTTTGACAGTTCCGGTCCATGCAAATCATGGGTTGAAATCTGATACCTAGGTCGTGTCTCATAGTTCCACCAGCATCCAGTGTTGCACCGCGGCGAACGGCGTCCTCCACAAGACCAGCAACCCTCCTGACTGCTGCAGGTGTAACTAGAGGGCCATATGTGGTCTTCTCGTCGAACCCATTGCCAACACGAAACTTACCAACCGCATTCTTCAAGCGCCGGATAAACTCGGGATAGATGGTGTTCTGGACGAATATCCGATTGGAGCACACATATGTCTGGCCAGTAGATTTGAACTTGCTAGCAATGGCGGCATCCACAGCGAGGGCAAGGTCCGCATCTTTGAAAACAATAAACGGTGCGTTACCACCAAGCTCCAGACTGAGCTTCTTCAGCGAGTTGCTAGACTGCTGCATCAGAAGCTTCCCGACTCGCGTGGAGCCAGTGAAAGATATCTTGCGGACAGTGTTGGACCAACACAAAGCCTGGCCAATCTCCGGGGTATTCTCTAATGCAGTCACACTGTTGACTACACCCGGAGGAATTCCAGCTCGCTCGCCGAGTTTGATCAACGCGTTCGCTGTAAAGGGCGTCTCGCCGGCCGTCTTGACAACAACCGTGCAACCAGCTGCTAGGGCAGGACCGAGCTTCCTTGTGATCATGGCTGCGGGAAAGTTCCATCTATCGATATTAGCTACCAGAGACAGGCAGATATAGGAACAACCTACGGTGTGATGAGACCACAAACTCCGACCGGCTCCTTCAAAACAGAGACGCGGAAACTTGGCTGTGTATGCGGGATGACATCCCCATAGATTCGTGCCGCTTCTTCTGAGAACTATTCTAAGAAGCTGGCTGCAAACAGGACTTCACCGGCGGAATCTGGCTTTGCTTTCCCATTCTCCAGTGTGATGAGCGTAGCTAAATCCTGTTGATTCTCTAGGATCAATTCATACCACCGACGGAGGATACGGCCACGGTTGCGACCAGTTCGAGATCGCCATGCAGGTAGTGCGGCTGCTGCAGAGTCAATTGCCCGCTGTGCATCCGTCGAGTCGGACTCAGGACACAGCCCGACAATATTTCCATTTGCAGGGTCTAAACAACAAACTATATTTAGACATGAGCATAATTGAAAGCCTGAAAAAGTCTGAAAATGACCTGTGATGTTAAAGCGCTTCCCAGAAGCAGCTTCCACCCAATTCCCGTCAATGTAGTTTTGGCCGATCCACAAAGACGGATCGTTCAGGCGGACGGTGGAGGTTGCCATTTCGAGTAGATGGACGATGCGATACCTTGATAAGGTATCATGATAGGCGATGTATTTATCACCTCCGGCCTCGGCTGCCCGGGTGTGAGAAGGGTAAGTGACAGCGAAAGGACGGTGAGGCAGTTGGAGTAGGGAAGGTCTGGGCGAGACAATCACCACTTCTCCAACACACTCTACATCTACAACAGACCTCTGCATCGGCAACTTCTCGCATATACTGCGGGCTCCTTCCTCTCACCATCTTCCAAGCATCGTCCTTCTCAACATGCCCAAGACCGTCGAGACTGTTGATCTTTCCAACACCGCCAGCGCCTACTATGCGCCAGCAACCGTTGCCCCCGTGGGTAAGCTGATCCATGTGGCCGGCCAGCCCGGGAACACCAAGAACGGGCTCGTGCCTGCAGACTACGAGTCGCAGATCCATCTGGCCCTTCTCAATGTCCGCAAAATCATTATTGCCTCGGGATCTTCCATCAAAGACATTGTCAAGCTCAATCTCCTGATTGTCGATTACGACCCCGACAACCGAAAGCATACCCGCCACATTCAGCGGTTTCTCGGCGGCCACCGGCCAGCAATGACCCTGATTCCAGTCCCCAAGCTTGCAGTTCCCTCGTGGCTGTTTGAGATCGATGCCGTGATTGCCTTGCCAGAGCCTTCGCTCCCTCCAGTTCTCTCCAACGTCAATGAGACCTCCGACGTCATTGTGGTCGGAGCCGGTCTTGCTGGTCTTTCTGCTGCTCACGATATCATACGCTCCGGCTTGTCCTGCGTTGTTCTCGAGGCGCGCGATCGGGTCGGAGGTAAGACTTGGAGCACGGCACTCAAGGATGGCAAAGGCGTGGTTGACCTAGGCGCTGCTTGGATCAACGACACCAACCAGAGCAAGGTCTACGCGCTGGCTAAACGCTACGGCGTGGAGCTGATCGAGCAGAACACTCAAGGAAATGCCGTCTTGCAGGACTTTGATGGCAACTGCTCGCCTTTTGCTTATGGGGAGCTTCCGAACGTAAGTTAACTTCTCTTGTTTGGCCATGCCCTGTCCTGACAGACTGCAGTTCGATAAAGCCACCCAGTCCCATCTAGCCGCAATCCGCGACATGTGCGAGGCCGACTGTCAGGCCCTCGACGCATGGAGACCAAGAGACACAAGCCTCGACGCCGTCACATTCGAAGCGTACCTGCGGTCTCGCGGCGCCAGCGCAGCAGCCCTCGCTACAGCCACAGTCTGGACGCGCGCAATGCTCGGCCAGGACCCCCGCGACATCTCAGCCCTATTCTTTCTCAACTACTGCGAGTCCGGGGGCGGTCTGCTGCAGATGCGCTCTGACCGGAAAGACGGCGGCCAGTATCTGCGTGTCCGCCAAGGCACGCAAGCATTCTCCTTAGGGCTTGCCTCGTCTCTGCCCGAAGGCACCGTCAGACTCTCCAGCCCTGTCCACTCTATTATCCAAAACCCTGATCAGTTAGTGAAAGTTCAAGCTGGAGGTGCAGTCTACGCCGCCCGAAAGGTCATCATCACGATCCCCAGCCCGGCTATGAAGTCTATAGCCTTCCACCCCAAGCTCTCCCCTGCAAAGCAAGCGTGGATCGACTCCACCACGTACGGGTACTATACCAAAGCTATGGTAGAGTTCCGGTCGCCCTTCTGGGTCGAGAAAGGGTTCTGTGGGCTTGCTCAATCCTTCACTGGGCCTGCCGGAGTTATCCGAGATACCTGCAGCCCCGAAGACCGCAAATACATCCTGACATGCTTTGTGGGAGGAGACCCAGGCCGGGCGTGGGCTGCTCTGCCGACCCAAGGTCGAGAGCAGAGCCTGCTGCAGCAGATAAGCAAGCTCTTTGACGTTTCGGATATTGACAGCCAGTTCGTGCAATTGACAACTTATGAGTGGGTGCATGATGAGTGGGCTGGTTGGGGTTGTCCCTGCACGGCTCTTACGCCGGGTGTACTGGATACCCTGGGCCCTGATGCTTTAAGAGAGAGTTCAGGCAATCTGCACTTTGCTGGCACGGAGACAGCTGGTGAGTGGAAGGGATATATGGAGGGTGCTATTCGGAGCGGGGAGCGTGCTGCAGCGGAGGTTGTCAAGGGTTTGAATGGGGGGATATCCTCGCGCCTGTAGACCATATACACCTACTTGCATTCCCGATGGATTAGTTCCTGGAATATCGAATATAAATTTTGCTTAGAACGCGAGTCAAATAACTTCAGACTTTATCGACAAAGGGCCGTGCTCCAGACAAGACTATGAGTTTACCATTCAACCCTGCCTATCTATACATCGGCAAAGCAGCGGAGTCACAGCAAACTTAATACGGCCTCATCCACAAAAGAAGGGAAAAAAAAAAAAATCAAAAACCCGCTTACGTATCCAACGACTCCCACGGACACCTCAGAGCCTCCGCATGCCCATTCCCATCCATGATATAATACCGCTTACTCTCGCGGCCCGACGGATCGTCATAGTTCCGGAGCTCAGAGCTGACGGGCACGTCATCGAAGCGCGTCAGCAGACCGTGCACTTTGTCAACCGCCGCCTACTTCTTCACGGGCGTCGAGAACAAGATGTCAAAGGCAGGGCGCGCAGGAAGCTCCAGTATCTCTGGTGGTAGTCGGGTACTGTCAGAAGCCTTCAAAAGTCTAATATCGCTGCACTGGCTGTCTTGGGCTTTGTATTGACATTCTTGTGTCTTCGCCCCGCGCCTTATATATGCCTGCCCTCCAGGACATCGTCCGAGGGTTGACATGGTAAATCGTGTAATGGCTACCCGCACATCCATGAATGTGGGCCGCTAGTGATATGGCTATTCGCAAACATTGCTACAGTGCGAGGTGATAAGAAGACATGGGTATACGAAGTCTGCGCTACTAGGAAATCTCCAATGCTCTTCTCCCGTCTCCGTTGTTGAGCGCATACATATACATAGGCAGCCAACCGGTTATGCCAAACATCTGTCACGAAGCCAAGTCTGCCTAGACACGGGCCGAGCCTAATGTATACGGAGTAGGACTGATAAGCCGGAATATAAAAGAACGGACGCGATTCGTTCTTCTATATTACGCACGGACGTGATTTGTTATTAGTCCATATGCATGGCATTAGTCCAGGTAGCCGACCCCGCTTCATGTTTACAAGCTATATTTCTCCGTCCCTCTCCCTCTCCCTCTCCATTTTCCCCTTAAACTACCCTCACACCCTCCGGCTCCGGCCAAAGCATGGCCACTACCATGACGTCCTCTGTATCGCTGACGATCTTCCTCTTGGAGCGTATAGCTGATGTCATATATGATGGATGATATTGAAGCTATCTTGGGAGATCTTTGTGGGAAGAAGGCCTAAGTGGGGTCACATGCCTAAGGCATGCTGCCTTGCGGCAATACCCCCTTTGCTTGCAGGCTTGTGGCTCCTGTAAAGGGAAGATCTGTAGCTAAATATATTTCCTAATTAGGTAGGAGATAGGAAAACTATGTGGTGAAAAAACTTATCTAAGACATAAAATAATATTGATCCTTTAAGGATATAAACGCCGCAATAAATTAAGACCTTTTTGGTGTTTTATGCAGACCTAATTAGTTAATAAAACATAAAAATTAAAGCCTTTTAAGTAGCTTTGTAAGTCCATCAGCTGCCTAATTCTTTATAGAGATGTATATAAACTCTATATTACTGGAGGCAACTTCTTTATAGATAAAATAATATTTGATTATAATGTGCTTTGTATAGGCATGAAACTCAGGGTTCCTGGATAGCATGATAGCGCCTTGATTATCTGCGTGAATAGGTGTGGGTTTAGTAAGAAGTATAGATGTAGGCTTGAAGTAATTAATATTAAGTTTAGTAAGTAGAAGCTGTAGCCAAAGTAATTCTTATATAGTAATAGCTTGCAAGATATATTCTAACTCTGTAGATAATAAAGTAATTATAGTTTACTTCTTTAAAGACTAACTAATAGGTCTGCTGGTAATTTTGAATATATATCTGGATGTAGATGCAGATGTTTTGGAATAAGCGCCAGCCCAATCTGTATTGCAAAAGCTGACTAGACTGTTGCTGTTGTAGTGGTAAAATAATAAGAGATTCTTTAAAAAGTAAAGGTAGCAAAATATATGGTTAAGTGCTGTAAAGTAATCCTTTAAAAAATTAGAAGTATAGCAAGAAAGGATGGATACTATAAAAGTAATATCTAAATGTGTAGAGATGGATATCCAGATAAGATATCTAATATAACCTTGGTATGCCTTAATGTCTTCCACAGAAGCCTTATTTGTATTGTGAATAAGGATAACTTTTAAGTTAAATGGCATGGATAATTTATTGCATGTAGAGAGGCCATATTTAGCCAGAACTTTGTTAATATATACTTCCTGGCATAGATAGATACCATCTGAAGTACAGATAATATTAATACTAATAAAATATATAAGAAGGCTGTTGTTGGTAACTTTAAATACTTTCTTTAGTACCTTAATAATGGCTGTTATTTTATTCTTTGACTGTGACAGTAGTAGGATATTATCTATGTAGAGAAGGATATAGATATTTCCAGAAATAAAAATAGAATAGTCAGCATATATGCATGTAAAGCCTAACAACTTTAGGAGGTCTGTTAGAGTATAGTACTACTTTTTTAGTAACTACTTTAGACTATAGAGAGTTTTAAGGAGCAAACTAACCTTACTAGGCACCTCTATATTTTCTAGTAGCAGTATATATATTTTTTCTTGCAAATTAGTATAGAGAAAGGCGGATATAATATCTAGTAAATAAAGTATCCAGCCAAAACAGGCTGTAAGAGTAATAAAGACCTTGAATAATATAGACTTTGCAACTACAGTATACACCTTGTGTACTTAATAGTTATGCCCAGTAACTTAATAAAAGCCTTGGATAATAAGGTGTGCTTTGTATATATTGTTATACTTGACTTTAAATACCCAATAAGTTTGTAAGGGCTT
>RHLP01000900.1:0-14802 GCA_003719405.1 Aspergillus incahuasiensis
TTTTATAACTTTATAATTATATAATTCTTATCTAATTTAGTTATTACTTTGGCCTTATATTTTATATTTTTTCTGTTTTTCATGTTTCCGCTGAGGGGGTGTGTCGGCGTACGGTAGCCGGGGATGGCTTAGTCAGCGGTCACATGACCCACAGAGTTATATTCCGGTTCCGTATCCTCGCTAGCCTTCTCCAATACACAACCTTCATATCCACATGGTCGTACTCCGTACTAGCCTAGCGTCTCCTGTTGTCAATAGTTGATGCATTGCAAAGGTGGCCGAGGAACTCGTTTGTGGCCATTGCGCCTATGATGCGCCCGTAGCCGGCAGGGCTAGTGCTTGCCTGCACTAGTGACAGAATCGCATCCACTTTTGCCGGGTTGAGCATCTCCAGACGCAGGCCTGTGGTGTAGATGAGGAACTCGGGGTTGGACCATTTGCGCCTGCGTTGAGACTGGCATGTTAGCACACCGGCCATGTTCCGACGAGGACCGTGGCGAGACGCTGACCAGTTTTCAGAATGAATTTCTTGAGATATATTTTCTTGTTCTGTTGGTGATAACAGGGATAGCAGTTTATTTGCGCGCTCTACCTATAGTATAAACTCTGGTCAGCCTGGGCTAGTCGCAGTTTACTCTAGCACTGTATGTAGGTAGGGGATGGTCTAGCTCACCATCTTTTCAACCGGGGCCCCTTCACCAAGCTCTTCCCCTGAACGCACATCCTTCCTCTTTTTCCCATCGGTAGTTATACCGCAGAACGGCTGTTCGAGGTTCGCGGTCCAATTCGAGACGATCTGTTGCACTACGGGACGGCTCAGGGTAGCAGTTGCATATGCCTCGGGGGTCGTTCTATGGAGGCTCATGACGCGCGGGTGATCTGTTGCCGAGAATAGTGGGTTAGCCTCCTCTAACAATTAAAGGGGCTGAGTTTGATGCATCTAATGGGTTACTGATCAGGTCTACAGCCGCATAAATACGCACCGGATGCAGGGACAAAGGCGCGGAAGTCCGACATGTTGCACGGCGATTGTCGTCTTGCTTAGACACAATTCCCATGAACACACCGGGGTCTGATATGAGTCGCATCATGATAAGAGGTAGGTACTGGATTAGAAATACCCCGTTCGTGGACTAAGGTCCCGCCCCCAGCTTGCCTTCCACGGAAGCCCACGGTGTTCCCCGGAATAGACGATCCAGTTCCATCGTGAGCTAATTGGCCTCTAGAGTTATACGGGGAAATGAACAAATTGATGCATACTCCGCAGGTATCAACGCTATGTCAGTGAAACACCTCTCATAATCATACATTCATTGCTTACATGAGCTCATTGAGTTCCCGCTTCACCAGCTGCAGCCCTGACGACACCCTCGGCAACCCTCAACATCTCCGCAAACAAGTCCCGAAAATGCCTCCGCGGCCCAATCCCGTCTAGCAACGTCATAATATGCCATGTGCCATTGCGCATGTACTCCAGGTCCGCGCGCGCACTATGTCTACTCGGCTCCTTGAGGATCTGTCTGTAGAAGATTGATATGGCTGCCATGCAGTAAGGGACGACTAATCCACCAGGGCTGCGGCCGGCTTTACCGCGAGTTGACGTGACGTTGAGGACTTCGATGACAGAGCGCGAGGAGGTCAGCGCTATCGACTCGCTGGTGCGGATACGTGGGTGGAGACTGCCGCGGTTGTCGCTGCTGGTTGTAGGGCTGAGTCCGGCAGATAGCGTGAGTGAGATCCAGTGAATTGTGCGCATGAGATTATGGTACTTCAGGTGCAGCATTGCAATGAGGAAGTAATCTGGTTCGTCGGCAAGTATTTCTTGGTCGGGGCGGTATTCCATAGGGATATTGTCCTTCCAGGATAGGAGTTGCGCGTCAATGTCTGCGATGGCGGATAGCGTGTCGAGTAGATAGTCGTTGGTTTTGTCTCTATTCTTCAGCAAGGTCACCACCCGCACGGATATTGTCGCGAGACTGACGTGCCACTCATTGATGTGTACAGCAGGCGACTTTGTGACTGAGGCACAATCCTGCTCGGACAGACGATACACGCCTAGATTGGGATTCGAAATACTCGTTATCATTGAAGGTCGTCCTTCAGATAGAGAGAGAAAGGCGTCAAGCGTATATGCAACTGACCACAGTCGCGAACGTTGATTGATTTGCTGCACGTCCAATCCAAGCTGCGCCGCCGTATGCTGATGCAACACTAAGGACTGCGCGATATGCACAGCCATCCCGCAGGTCATCCATGCAATTCCGGTTTTACCACAGTATAGTAAAAAGACTGTATGCAACAGCATCACTTGCATTGACTCTGTAAACGGGCTTGCCATGACGCGGTCGAGCAGTGACCAGGTCTGTTCGTGCAAAAGCTGGGACGTGTCCCAGTTATCAGAGTGGGAACGGGCCGGGGAGATAATGTTTCCGACTAGAATGACGAGGCATAAACGGCAGTACGATATAGCTGACAAAGAGTAGTTAGGCTCGTCGTAGATCCGTCGCCAGCTGTCGAGGAACTCTACGTCCATGATGGGGTAGAGTAGGTGCAAAAAGTCATAGTATGCCTGGACTCCTTTTTCAGCAAATTCTCGTTCTGGTAGAGGTGGGTGCTGGAAGAAAGTAGATAGCGTCAGTTCGTCAACGTGCCGGATCCCACTAACTAGATGAGTTAAAATCGTGGATTCCATCGACGCTCCATGTGTATTGACGGAGTACCGCAGACACTCTGATATTGTAGATCCAACCGAACCCATGCCAATGAATTTGGTGTCTGTTCCTTTGCGTAGAAACAGTTCATGTGCTGATCGAGATTGTGGTTGTTCTATATGCTGCTGAGGTTGAGTCGAGACAAAGTGACCCGTCTGCAATGGAGGAAGATCCAGGCCCTGGTAAGCAGATCCCGAATGGGTCGGCGTAGGCAGATGGGCAGGATACGGCGATAAACTTGACATTGTGTCACCGGCTCCAGCTGTAAGATCCAACGCATTCAACGGTATTCCCAACGGAGAGCTCGCCGGCCAGAACGGCGCAAGCACCAGTCCCAGACCTTGGGCATACTGGTCGAACTCGGGCACTAGGTCAGTAGGTTGAGCGAGGGAAGAATCAAGGTCAGGCTCGGTGATCGGGTCCCATGCGGTGATGTTCTGCGTAGTGTTGTCGCCGAGGTGTGTTTGATCGACGAGTTCTTGGCCAAGGTGCTGATGCTGGTCATGCTCAGGCTGCTCGATTCCCGCGGCATCCTGGTTTCGCTTGTCTCCGGTCGATGGGCCACTTGGATTCTCAGCTGCTTTTGGATCTGAGGTTGTGCAGGTGGCTCCGTAGAGCTGGCAGTTCATACACGGGCGCTGGCCGGTGCATTTCAGCTACTGCTATTAGTGACGTTTTGCGGGGATGGCCCTGGGACGGCCGTGATACGCACCCGTTTCTTCCGGCAATAGTCGCATGCCCGAGACACCCGCTTGAGGGAGCGTGAAGGGTTCATGTTTCTAAGTCAAAGCAAAAGCAAGAACTCTCGGTGAGACGAGGCCGAGGTGCGAGTACGACGAGAGTGTTCGAGTTGGGGAAGCCGGCGAGTGAAAGCCGCGAGCGGGGAAGGCTGGCCTCAAATCTGGAGGATTCGCCCTTCATTTTGTATCCCACTCTGGTACATCTAATGATTCTCACGCTTGCCAGCAGCCAGCGGATGTCATATCTATCATATACTTCTTACCTACTGCAAATCGTGTTTTGTTTGTTGCAAGCGAAAAATGCAAAAACATACAACAGCTGGGATTCGCATGTGGTCACCCACCATACTACTAACCAGCCGGCGTGTGGCTTAAGTACGGCTGAGCGGACGGGAAGCCCTGTTCTCCACACCCTGTGGTCGTATGTGCTAGTCGTATTGATAGAAAGGTTTATATAGCTTGAACTCGTACAAGCTCATATCCAGTCCCTTGTCACCGCGTCAAGCACCCTAGAGGCAATAAAAGCAGTCAGACTTTGCGACCTGGCAGACCACTAAGATTGCACAGCTTGCGAGTCTGGCCAGCTTATGTGTCTTTTTTACTCGTCGTTCTGAGAGTTCCCACGAGGATACGGATGTCTCTCTCTCGGGCATCATTGGAGGTTTCTATATAAAGGCACTTGTTAGTTGCCCGACTGATGAGAAAGGATTAGGCATTTACAGATCCATACCCCAGCAATAATGCCTGCAAGGTCATCCAACTGCCCAAGAACATGCCTGCGGGGCCACATATGACTGACCCGTCCCTCACGCACAAGCAACCTCTCAAGTCCTAGAGAGAGGGTACTGGCAATCCAGCTTCTGACTGCCCACATCCTGAACCTCGTGGAACAAGCCCGGAATCCTCGCGCGCCAGATTGTACTATCGAGATACAGAGCCATGGCATCATGTAAAACTACAATGTCTTCCGAGTCCAGAAAGTTCATTGTTAGGCGCAGGAGTTCCGGCGGCAGACGAGATAAGTCCTACCTCCCATGCATCGGTTTAAGGATCCGCGGTCGGAAGCGTGCCTTGCATCGGGCCGCATAGATTGCCTGGGTGGCGGCATCGCACCAGAATGGATATCGAGGAAGCGTTAGCCTCGTATATCAATAGACAAAGCACTTGCAAGCCAGCAAAGCGGCGTATGGAGGAGACAAATACCGTCGCGTACTCGCATGGATATCTAGTCGACCAATTCAAGATGCCGCCTCAGTTTGACCTTCTTGTAGAAGTTGGAGCTCTTGGTAAGCAGGCCGTGCGTGTATTAGTGTCTCCACGCTTCCACCGCAAAGCATCCAGATCCTGTGCGTGCGGAGCAATTTCCAGCACTGATTGTGGACCAGAACACACATGAGTCTCGTGCCCGGACTATTGCCGCCAACCGGGTGCAGTGGGTGTTGAGGTAAAGCTGTCGCAATTCAAGCAGAGCGCGCATGCACCAGGTCACCAAGCAAGCTTCGTGCAAACGCACCGAGTCATTTTCCAGCACAGTGACTGCTATTTCCTGGTGTTCGTTTCTCATATGCACATTCGCGCCATTCTGTAGTGAGTGTCGCAGCTTAACTTTGTTGCAATCTATGGCGGCTTGTAATAGGCGGGTGTCAATGCTGAGCGACTCTCCCAGAACTCTCAGGACTGTTGCGGAGGGTTCTGTTTTGATTCTGGAAGTGTTGGACATTGCATCGTGCTCAGTACGTGCTCATAAGCCCATAGATGACCGATGGATACAGGTCAGAGACTTTCAAGTTGTCTCATGGGCCCTAAGTATAGGTTAGAGTTGTGACGAGTGTTGAAGGTAAACAACACCTGCCTCTATGAAGTCATGCCACGTGATCCGATTCGACAACTTCTGGGCCCCGGTAAGGAAAACACACCTGTGCAGGACTCCAAATATCCTTATTACAGAAAATCATATGGAGGATCACAATAGGCAGATAAGGGCTTCACGTGAATACACTAGAGTGCTCTTGGAGAGAGTCAATATATAGGCACTAAATACATCGGTAGAGACCAGGCCTTGCTAGAACGGATTAGTCGGTGGTATGGTATTCCGTATACATGAAGAGTTAAATGCGCATAGCCTGCCTATAAGCCATATCAATCATCAACCTCACGATGACGGCGACACAAACTGCAAGGCACGCAGGCACCTTGGGCGGTTGAAGCAGAAACGAGGCATCTGCACTGCCTGTCCACCAATTTCAGAGCTGACAAGAGCGGTATGTGAAGTCAACTGAATTAGACCAAGCATATCTATCAAGTCCCATATTATTACTCTATTAAAGTACAAGTGGCGTAAGAATAATCAACGCTGATATGCAACCATCAAGGCTCGCCAAATAAAAAAAAAAAAAAAAAACACCGTCAATGCAATAATCTAACAACCTCCCAAACTGGGAATGCTCGGATATTGTCTCATATATCGACCATCTGATGGTCAGTCATCACCTGCGAGGCGTAGACGGGGTGGAATCCTTCCCGCTGGCTAGCACAGCGTGTTCGTCTTCTTCCTCTCCCTCCTCTTCGAGGTCTTCTTCATCGCCCGAAGCCACGCTCTGAGTCTCCACTTCCTCGTATGGATCCGTAGCTTGGGAGATAAAACTAGCCCCCAGGTCTTCTTCGGCAATCTCTTCATCATCGAGCTCGCTGCCTTCATCGCTCAACTCGTCGTCATACTCGTCCTCTACCTCGTTCTCTTCATCGGCCTGGCTTTCGTCTTCACTGTCTGTTGTTGAGATGTCGTCAAGGTCTCGTGGAATGTCCCTCCAATAAGTGAAGTCGGTATATTCTTCACCACCAGCTTGAACCAGCAAGCTGACTGGAGGAAAGAAGTGATCAACTAGCTCACGCATAGACACGTAGCTACTTCTATACTTGTTCAAACTCAAAAGATCCAGCTGAACTTCCGCGTTCGAGTTGATGGTGAAAATCCTGCTGGATGGGATGTTCACAGAGCGATAGCTCAGGGCATCTGTGAGCCTGTTGCCAAAGCCTGCATAGAAAGGGTTTTCTTTTCCATTGAAAAGACCCAGAATATCCCGCAAGCATGCCATCTTGAAAACTTCGGGTTTCCTCAGATAGATTTCTCGTCGGAGAGCCGCCATGGTGCGATCCGGACTCATGATGGTAGGCCCTTTCGGTAGTCTGTATCCATCCTGGTTGACGCCATAGATGTATGACCGAGTCATATCTGCTTGACCGACTGATCGGCTAGTAAGATACATTATATTGTACCCGTTACTGACAATATCAGTATACAACTTGGCCACACCAGCGTGAGTCCAGTCTCGACCAATCATGTTCAAAACGTGGCCCAGAGCATCCGACCTTATTCTGTTAGTAATGTGGGAATGAATGAGCAAAATGAACTCACTTGGTGATAGTTCCGTCAATATCCGAGATCACAATCGGTGTGTCCCCGCGCCATAGATACATGTTGGCAGTGCAAGTGGCCTTATTCACGCTGAACGACATGTCGTTGATGCCAGGCTTCAGTTTCAGTGCCTTCAGCTGATCACTCGTGAGTCGTAGCGTCTTCGCATAATTTCGGACAATCTCAGAGGGCATCATGTAAGGCGGAGATTGTGGCGGCGTGGGAAATCCGGGCTGGACGTCTGATTTCGCACGGTGGTGCCGCATCGCGAAAGAGGGGTCGCGGAGAGAGTTGTCGCTGTCACTATGATAGCCAGGGTCAAAAATCGCATTCTCGCTCATGGCAGAGCTGGGCCGCATCGCATTAAGAGTAGCTCGGCGATCGGCCGCCGCTTTGGCCTCTTCGCTACTATATATCCATAAGTTTCCGTGTTCATCAGCCCCGATGAGGGCCCCAATGTCGTAATTTCCTTCTAATTCCTCTGCAAGAATTTTTCGTGCAAGGACTTCTGCACGGAGGGCATCTTCTTCACTGCTCTTGTAGCCCGTCATGTCCAGCATGAGGTCGCCATTGTCGCTGACCCGAGAGGGAATGTTTGACTCGGATAATTTTTGGGATAAAGTCATCGCGCGTGTAGCAGCCTCTCTTAGAGACGTCGGAGGTAGACTTTGTGATTCTCGAATACGATCGGGGCCTTCGTCTGAACCAGCTGATTGAGGTCGCTGTAGCTGGAAATCGTAATCACCACTCGTATTGCGCGAATGCCCCACTACTGGCAGGATACCATCAGAAGCTGCCCGATCTAGCTTTCCATCCCCTCCAAAGGAACTTCGGGCGGGCCTCTCCGGGGTACCATCATCGGACTGGGATACTGGTGTAACCAGCCCTGCGAAGAATCAGTATGCAAGCCTTTATATTGGTTATATTGGAAAGATGCCACTGTACCCAAATCGCTGGTTGCCCGGGCGGTTCTAGACACCAGCGGGGGATGATTTGCTCCTTTGGATTGGTCTAAATCCAAATATTCCGGTTCCTGAAAAGTTGACAGATTTTCCTCGCTGCGCATTTTCGGGCTTGATAATGGTGATATCAGAGGCGAGGTCTGCATCGATGCGGGTATTTCGTCTGTTGTAGAGAAGACGAAGAAAGCCTCCCCGCCTTCTCCCAGTTTCATCGCATATTCTTGTTTAACGCCATTGACTTTGAATTCCACCTGGAAAGTATTAGCCGCGAGCTAGCTTGAGGGTATTCTTGTTCCTGATACCTTCTTCTCATATGGCCGGAGCAACGAGAACTTGCCGAAGCGGACGTGGAATGGCGAGCACGCAAGTGTTCCTACAGACGGCAGAGTCAGCGGAGTTCGACAATAATACCCATTGACGGCGTCAGTGTACCATCTTCCTGCTCGATGACAATGACATCGATGGCTCCGCTCAGGGTGGCTGGATTGATCGAATTCCAGGTCTTGGAGACCGAACCGCTGATACTCCGGACGTACTGCATTCCGAAATCTCAGGGCGAGTTTCCCGCAGATTGTGATGGTCGCAACGGTTTGACAGATCGCAGGAAACCGGTCGGAAAGGTACGGAGCTTAATGAAGGTGGAAAGTCACAGGGAATCGTTGCCGCCTACATGCAACACATGTGACAGCCGAGAGACATGCCCGGGTGGAGAATGAGTGAAAGATGAGGTATGAGAAGTCTCAGATCGCAATAGTGTCGGCCCTGTAACCGCGGCTCATTTCAGCACGAAGGGGAGGCAAACGAACGGACTGGTGTCGGTAGAGAAGGTGTTAAGAAGACTGCGATAGCCGAGGAGGAGAGGAGGAGGTCGACAGACGATCGTTGAGAGGTGGATGCAGCTCTCAACAGCCCAACATGCAATCAGCTGGGCTTATCCAGACGCCGGAGGCATAATCCGTTACATCAGCATGAGACATCGCTATGAATAGTGCTGCACTATCCTGTTATCACGCTAGGCCACACTCAGCATCAGCCCTGTCCCATGACCTGGCCAGACTAACCGTTTGTGGTAAAGGCTTCTTTCAATTGCTAGCCGTACGTAGCTAGACCCTTGCTGAGTCACGTATTATCACATGATCTCCCAACTGCCACTCCGCGCTCATTTTATCGTATTCGAGCCTTCCGGAGTTGCGCCCGAGAGCAGACCCTGCTGTGGTGATTTCTTTTTTGTGAGAGTGGCATCCCATGGACCAAAGCTGGGATGTATGAGCCATTCTATCTTCCCCTTGACGCCTACCCCAGCGTGATCCCCCGTGTGAGGGTACGAGGCGTCATGGCTCTCTTTCTGGCTGCCAGCATCCTGTGGGCTTTGAGCTGGTAAGTACTGGTTTTGGGGTCTCTGTGGACATGACTGACTATATTCAAGGCTTCTATGGCGGGCATGGCAAGTTTGTCAGACTCCCAATGAGGTATTGATAGAGAAGCTTGGCTTGGACATCCCTCCGCCGCCGGAAGTTACCCTGGAAGAAATAACCGCTCGTACGATAAGAATCGCTTGGAAACAACCGGAATTCCACAACTCTATCCATAAGCATATAATTCAAGTCAATGGCGCTAAAGGTAGGTGGTGTTGAACTTTACGTCTAGTCGCAACTGACTGTTTGTAACAGTTGGCGAATCCAAACGAGCCGAAACCGCCGTCGAAATCTTGAACCTTGCTCCCGGAAGCATATACCACATTTGTGTCTTGTCTATCAGCGCAGCGAACTTTCAAACCCCGAGTGCAGTTATTCATGTACGCACCAAGTCTCTTCCGGCGTCTCAATCGGACGATCATACCCCGTCCTCCGGTCCGACAATTCGAGCCTCCATACCTCGGTCAACTGCCGGGCTTCCTACGCCCTCGGCGCCATTGATGGCTCGCGAACATAGCGGTGGCCCTTTGCAAAAGCGTTCATCCGTTGGGCGTCGACAGTCTCCTGCCGCCGGTGCGGCAGACGTTTCGCACATTCATCCCGATCATCTACAGCATAGCGCCACCTCCCACGATCATAATGAAGACATTTCCCTGCTAGCCGATCGACTCAAGTGCTTACAACATGATAACGAGACCGTGGAAAAGCAGACCACCGAAGAGGAGGAGGAGCACATCGCGTTGTTGAAGGATCTCGAAAAGCAACGGGGTGACTTGAAGAAGCGGGTTAGGGAGAAGGACGAGGCCAGCGGTGACCTGAAGAGGCATGTCAACAAGCTCGAAAGCGTCAATCGTACGGTCCAGAGCGAAAAGGCCAAACGTGAGAGGATTCTTCAGCAAAATGAGGCGGATCGCAAGAAGCGGAAGAACGACCTGCTACGCTGGCAAGAACAAATGGCGCAAATCGCTGCCGACACTGCGCAGGCCAGGCAGGAGAAAGAGCGTCTTGAAGATGAGGGGAGGAAACGTGCAGATGAAGTGAGGGAGAAGATCACGAAGGAGCAAGCCGAGATGAGGACCATCGATGACGAGATTCAAGATAAAGGCGGGTGGGTGAAAAAACTTGAGGATGATAGAAAAGGATACTCTGATGAGGATGGAGAGGATGGCAACGAGCTGGATCGCATTGACAACGAACGGGCCCGGCAGTGGGAAATCAAGCTAAGCCATTTGCAAGCACGCTATGCAACGCTTGTGAGCCTCCATGCCCAGGCTCAGCAGCAACATCAAGAGGCACAGGAGCGCTTCAAGTGGTTGACTACGCAACGAGCTGGTACCGCACCGTTCTCCCTACCACCTCTCGATCTAGAACTGCCATCAGGGGCGACGATTCGTCCACCCCGGCGTCATCGCAGCTCTCTCAACAGCAATGTCTCCTCGCCAATGAATTTTCCTTCCCTAGAACCGTTCCCTAACAGTATGAACTACAACCCTCCAACCACGAGCTCGCCCACGTTTGCGCCAGCACCCTCTTTCTTCAACATCAATAATGGAATGACCCTCCCAGGGTTGAGCGGCGAGGCTGACAGTTACCGCCGAGGCTCCGACTTTTCAATCGCCAATCCTCAGATGAGCCCTCGAGCGGACGCTCTGCTCCCGTCCGATCTACTAGGCGATGAAGAATCACCCGAGTTGCCGAGACCTATTATCAGACCTCGATTTTCAGACATAGAAGACAATGTTACTAAGCGCGACAGTTTGCCTCCCGACCCAACTTCACCAGACTCTGCTGGCAGCCGGCCCGCCAGTCTTGTGGGTAGTCCTGAGGGGACGCAGCAAGCCCCCCTCAAAACTGATACTCCGAATATATCCCGAGGAGATGCAGATGAGGCACCGAAAAGTGCCTCGAGGCGGTTTTCTGGTCTCTTTAATTTCAGCCGTCCGCGCGGTAAAACACTTGCAGACGAGCCGCCTCTTCTTGGGACTTTGAAACAGGGTCAAAGCCAGTCATTCCCAAGAGAGCTAGATGAGATAGAACCTATCGGATCCAGACGTCGGCGCCTGAGTTCCACGACCAGCTGGGCTAATCCAATGTCCTTTCTACCCAGAAACAACACCACTGGAGCTACCCCAGACAGCTCATCTGATCATTTGCCGTCCAGGCGTACAGCAATTTCCAATATGTTTTCACCCAGCAGATTTGGGTTCGGAGGTAGCTTATCAAAGGGAGAGGCCGCCGATTTCAACTCCGGTTACAATCAGTTCAGCCCTAGGCACGATCCGATTGATCCCTCGTCCATCTTGGGTTCAGTGCGGAGGAGGGGTTCATTGTCTCCCAGACCATCTTCCACTTTTTCATTTGACAATCAACTTCCGCATCCCTCCACAGATAACCGTCATTTTGGCTGGCCATCTGCTGACAAGCCCGGTCACCGGAGTCCTCTCGGCTTCCACTGGACCTCGCCGTCAACGTGGTCAAGAGCCCAATCTCGACGCCCTTCTACAACTCACTATGGCTCTTCAGGCCATCTTCCGTTGGGTTTCTCGGCTGATCCTGACTTCATCGATGACTCGTTCGAAAGGCAGGGTCGACCTCTGCAAGCACCAATTGGCACACGACCATCCTCATCTCACCGACCAATAACCCCGAAACTCAATCCGGCCGCGCCCACTTTCAGAACCATAATCACGGGACAGCGGTCAGACGAGGAGGGCGAAGACAGGGACACGGGTAACGAGGATGCAGATACATCTTTTGACATGTCCTTTGATCATGGCTCTCCGTCCGAGTCTCGTGCGTCCAGAGACTCTCGATCACTGTCTAATTTCCCTAGAGACTCGTATGAGTCTCTTGAACGCATGCCATCTGCAACTTCGATGGACAACGCGGGTTCGAAGGAATCGTTCATCCGGAAGATCACTCGCAAGGGCAGCTCCAGTAAGTTCGGGTCGTGGAAAGATCGCTCCGGTCTATTTTTCAAGAAAGGAGATTCTTCGCAAGGCGACAACGATGAGGACGCTGATGGCGAGGTACAACTCGCCAAGAGCATCGACAGCACCGTGTCCAGTGCGCCCAGCAGGAGCAGCCTCAGCTTTTTCAGTCGCAAGTCGAAGAAATCCGACAAAACGGCGAGTGAGACGAGCGAGAGGCCTAGCGAGCGGGTTAGCGAGTTTGGCGACGATGAAATACCGGAAGAGGAGACCGTCTAGCTTATTGTTTAATCACTCCTTATACTCACTCTCCTATCTTATATCGTATAGACGAGCCGTCCCACACAGCATTTATTAGACTATACAATTCTTGCTCGCATAATTTGCTTCGTAAGAACTCTCTGAGTAGCAATAACAATACGGATAAACAACCATGATGATCCGCCGCATAATGAAAAAGCGCTGGTTCAGGATGGGATTTGACAGACGTCGGCTATCCACGCCTTCCCCACAATCTCTTCATTGCCCACCACAATCTAGTCTATATACGATAATCACATCGCAAACCAACGAGCGCGATATCAGTATCGTATGGAGATAAAATAGAAACCAATTCATACACTGCGAGCGATATGGCAAATTCAAGGTACCCCAGCACCCCCTCACCCGATCTCCTAAGATGAGTCGCAACTAACAACTTACCAGATTCGAATACGTCAAGGCCTTTGAGCAGCCAGACACTCTACTCCCAAACACCTGGATTGCTGTCCGGATCGATGGCCGGGGCTTTCACAAGTCAGTACCACCTGCCTTGTGCCTTTTATCTAAATGCCCTGGGTGGCTTGTGCCTTACTTAACATCCGCGTCGCGCACAGGCTATCCGATCGATATGCATTCAAGAAGCCAAATGACCGTCGCGCGCTGGATCTCATGAATGCCGCAGCTGTGGAAGTCCTAAGAGACCTTCCGGATCTGGCGATTGCGTATGGCGTCAGTGATGAGTATAGGTTTGTTTCGCTTGTCCATTAGAGCTTTGATACTACTTGTTGGGATGGATGCTGATCGAAAAAGCTTCGTCTTTCATCCTAACTGCGAGCTCTTTGAGCGGCGGAGCGCGTAAATTTTCCTTTCCTTTCCAGCTACCACTTCCTAAGGGTTGATAGGGCTAGGCTCAAGCCCGAGCTGACAGGAAAATAGGAAACTGGTAACAACCATCGTCTCAACATTCACAGCCCATTACATCCACCAATGGAGCAATTTCTTCCTGGATACGCCGCTGCAGTCGCCCTATTTGCCGTCGTTTGACGGGCGGGCGGTTGTGTATCCAACAGAACAAAATCTGAGGGACTATATGAGTTGGCGGCAGGTTGACTGTGAGTCGTGCTTGTTACATCGGAACTATAATGTCCGCATTGGCCAGGGCCGCAATCATTGATGAATTTGGGTGCAGGTCATATCAATAACCTCTACAATACGACGTTCTGGATGATGGTTCTCCGGGGTGGGATGAGTAATACGGAGGCTGAGAATGAGTTGAAGGTATGGCATGCCTACTTTGTGGCTCCGTATCCATATGCTATGAAATGGAATCCGATGGGAGGGGATCTGATGCTGACAATGTGCTAGGGAACCGTCTCTGCAGACAAGAACGAGATCCTGTTCAAAAGGTATGGGATCAACTATAACAACGAGGAGGAGATATACAAGAAGGGAAGTGTAGTCTATCGGCAGGTATGTTAATTGCCCGTTTTGCGCCTTGCTAGAGCCTGCTTTGCTGAATCAGACTAGTATCAACTTGAAGGGGCCAAGGCGAAAACAGAGTCAGGGGAGGGGGGGTCTAAGAAGCAAGGTGCAGGCGAGCAAGAGGGTACTTCGCAGCAGGAGAGCATCTCGAAGACACAGCAGGAGAAGCTCCGTAAGTTACGGCGCAAGGCGCAGGTCATCGTTGACCATGTGGATATCATCAGGGATGAGTTTTGGGAGCAGCGGCCATGGATTCTCTCAGGGAAGCCGGGGAAGCTGCCCGTGGGCCCATGATAATTATTAGTCTATCATACATTGATGTGTTGGTAGAGATGCAGTGATATGGTTATATACGTCTTGTATAACCAAGCCAAATGGGTATCTAAACAGTCTAGTCCAGGTCTATATGCAATGCCATGCCAATAGGTCTATCAAGTCGTCTTGCTCTTTTTTGACTTCCGTTTTGAGCTCTCGTCTGATGAAGTCTCTCGCTTTTTGTCTTTCTTGCTTTCCTTCTCCTTATCGTTTTTTTTCGGCTTCTCTGTGTCCAGAGACGTAACACCGTCCTGTGTATCTGTCAAGTCCAAATCCATCGACACCGGTGTGGGGTAATCATCCTCAGGCTTCTTCTCCTCCTCCTCCTCCTNNCTCCTCCTCCTCCTTTTTCTTCTTGGCCTTCCTCTTCCTCTTCTCCCCCTTTTCCAACGCCTTCCTCTCCCTCTTTTCCTCCTTCTCGACTGCCCTCTTCGCCTTCTCCTCCCTCTTCATTCTCCTTGCCTCCCTTCTCACCTCCTTCTCAGCCTTCCTGGTCTTCTTCTCCTCCTTCCTAACCTTCCTCTCCTCTTTCGTCTCGTCCCCATCATTGCCCCTCTTCCTCTTTTTAGAC